>JAAGNO010002924.1:0-13259 GCA_033439905.1 Ceryle rudis | reverse complement strand
CTCCAGAGGTCCCTTCCAGTCCCCACCATGCTGCGATTCTGTTATCCAAGACTATTTGAATGACTTGAACCTGTGAAGTTCCTGTTCTTTGGTGTTTTTCTGGTCTGCTGGGGTTGCTTGTGTGAGAAAAGAGCTGCAACTTCCCTTGCTTGTGTAGAGGTAAGTTTCTTGGGGGGTCACTTACATATCCTATCTGGAGAAAAATCCTTTTTTCAACCAATTCAGCATGTTCTACCTGATGGACCAGTAGAACCTGAGAGAAGAACCGCATAGAGGCAGTGTATTTCACGCAGTGCTGTTTCCTCAGCTGGATGTTGTGCCCAGTTGGTCATGCTTTTCCCTAGGCTCAGTGAATGAGAACCAGAGACCGTCCAATTCATACAACGGGGACCTGAATGGACTGCTGGTGCCTGATCCCATCGTCGCTGGAGATGGACCCTCTCTGGCCAAGCCAGTGCATCGCAGCATTTCTCTGGGAGCCCTGCAGGAGAAGCAAGTCATGTAAGTTTTGTCCAAAAAAAAAAAAAAAAAAAAAAAGGCTGAAAGGGAGGAGAAAAAGATTAAAAATGAATTCCAGTTAGCCCGGGCAAGCCTGCTGGGAATCTGACAGGGAGTTTTGCATTGAGTTCAGGTGACAGTTGTGAGTCTGTGCTGTTGGTCAGAACTGTTGTAGCTTTTGTGAGGCTGATGCGTGGGGCCTGCCATTGTTTGTTGCTCAGGAACTGGAGAAGAGCTGTTTAGAGAGAAAGGGAACAGGACTGGTCGCAGGGTGGATGTTGAAAGTCAGGATGGAGGTAAATTATCAGGGCTCCGGGTGAAACTGGGTGTTCTCACATAGACCTCCATCTGGACTCCTTCAAGGACCCATGTTCCTGAGGGGTATCTTGCACCAGTTTGCAGTGCAGTAGACCTTGCACTTGTCAAAGTATTTCTCTCAGCATAACTCAAAAGAGGACAAATGATCCTTAGCTAGATTTCTACCTAACTTTGAGTTGTGTGTGTACATCGATGTGTTTTGGACAGCACGTGTGCTTTTACTGCTTCTTTGCAAGAGAACACCTGCATATAGAACACTTTGAATTTGTCACAGGAATAATGATAAAAATCCACAACTACAAATCCGTTTCAGTCTAATTAGTATGATACTTGGCTTCATGGGCTGACTCTGAATGTGAGTTTGTTTAAATAGCTTTTGTCTGGGTTCTCTGGTCACAGTTTTGAGAGAGGATGCCATGAGAACGATGAGCATGATGAGGTTCAACTGGTTGTGGCCTTGGTCTCTTTGCACCTTCCAACACTGGATGGTAGTCAAGGCTACTTTAACAAATGTAGGCCTATGCTCAAGTCAAATAGACTGTAGGTTTTTAAGCTGAACAAACCAGATGTTTGGCACTCAAACCTGTGATACTTGGGGAAGGGAGACTTTTAACTGGAGGTAGTTTCTGGTTTGGGTTGTTCAGCTCAAACCTCCTAGATGCACAGCTACTCCTGCATCACTGTGAAAATTGTATACAGCAAGTAGCTGACCACTGTGCTCTTCCTGTGACTCTTGTTGGATTGTTATTTTTTTTTCCCCCCTTTGTTTTTCTTAAAAGCTGCCTTTCTGGTGATGACAGCTCCACTTGCGTAGTGATATCAGCAAAAGATGTGGAGATAGTGGCCAGCAGTGATTCCAGCATCACCAGTAAGGCCAGAGGGAGTAACAAGGTAAGGAGCAAGAGAAAATAGAGTTCTGTCTTTTCTTTTGTCACATCAGCACATGCTGGAATGTTTTTATCAGAAATTGCCACCTTCTTTCCTGTGTTAGAGGAGTTTGCAATTTAATTAGGTACAAGTTTGTCAAGGAGCTTAACAAAGACAGGGGAAAATTGGAGTGGTATTTTCTAGTTGATTTTTACTGTTATTCCAAAGTCTGGCCAGGTTATCCTCCAATTTTCAGGAATAAGTCCACGATCTAAGATGCAGTTTCCTGGGAAAGTGCCCTTTCTTCACAATTTTTTCCTACCGGTTGTTTCTTCACTGGAAGGTCTTTACTGTGGAGGGAGGGTTGCTCTTTATCGTTTGCTGGCCTCAGGCCTGCTGAGGTTCCACCCAGCAGATCAGAGCTGCAGAAGAACCAACGTGCTGAGGCTGGAACTAGTGCTGTAGCAAAGTACTAAGAGATGATCAGAACAAATGCCAGTACTTGGGAGAGAGAACTCTGGTCTTGATTTTCTCAGCCCTTTTCCATATAATCTCATTTTGCTCCTTAATGTGCAGTGAATTAAGGGATCACGGAGACAGTAACTGAATACTGTACCATGTTATCATTGCTTTTCTTAAATAATACTGAAGATAAAAGCAAAAGGGAGGATCCCTGCTCTGATTTCCATAGTATTACTGGATTCTTTGCTCACAGAGACCATGCTTATCAAATGAGACCAGGACTCTGTTTCCTGGAAAGCAGCATTAAAACTAAAAAGCAAGAGCCTGTGCAACAAATGTGTTTCTGTATTTCCAAAAAGCTTCCAAGAACTGGGAATCCAGCCACAGCGCTAGCAAAGGCCGCTTTCCTGTAGTCGCAGGATTCTGCGGCGTGCCAGACTCGGGGAGCTGCGTTCTTCCTTGCAGTGGAAGGAAACATTCCTCAGCCTCCAGCACCCCAAGTGTTCAGGGCTCTGCTACCTGGCGCTCAGGGTACGATTCTTCTTGCCAACTGACACTTCTGTTTCCTGTGAAGCATTACAGGCCTCCCCAGGAGGAAATGTTATACTTGGCAGGTTGATTCCAGGAAAAAGTTAATTCCAGGCATTTCTCATGTTTTCTTTTCTTCCTCCCGAGCAGGTGAAAATACAGCCTGTTGCTAGATATGACTGGGAGCAGAAATACTATTATGGCAATCTGATAGCTGTTTCAAACTCTTACCTGGCTTATGCCATTAGAGGTGAGATACCTTCTTGTCTTGAATGCAGTTTGTATTTTGCTCTCTATCTCTCTAAAAGGGGCAACGTTTGCATCAGGAGAAGGAAACTGGCAATAATTGAAACTTGTCTTGCAATACCCAGATCAGGCTGCTGTTGCAGTGGGAGTCTTAAGTGAAGCTGAAGCTACAGGGGAGAGAAGAGTTGGTCATGCAGGAGCGTTTCCACTGAGAAAGAAAGCTTTTCTGGAGTCAGAAATAAAGAGAAGGGCTTGGTGGGGATGGAGGAAAAGTTGAAGGGCTACACTGGTTTCACTGAACAGTAAGCTGATGTGCAGATCACTCCTCTAATTAGATATTTCTGCAGCAAAGAAGCTTCTCTGTAGCAAAGGACAAAGAGCCCAGTGGTAATTTGAGCAGATGAATGTTTATGATGGATTTGCTTGCGTAAACTTAGAGTTGAGTTTAAGGCTAAATTTAGAGGAGCTGAAGAGCAACGCAGATGCGCGTGTTGTGAAGTAAGAAGGAAAAGCAGAACAACGCAGGGCAAGATCGTTTCACCTCATATATGAAATAAATGAACTTTATGTCAGCTGTGAGGTCTCTTTCTGCTCTTTCATAAGCACATATTGTTTGGGTCTCTGACCCTTTCTTAGTTCTAGCACCCAGCAGTCTGTCTGGTCTTTTCTGAAATCTCTTACTCCGCTGCTGTGGTTTTTTTCCTAGCTGAGGTTATTTTAGAGAAGCTTTAGTGTGTCTCACCCATGTTTAAATTATTGAATCTTGGGTGCAGTGACACTATGGAAAGCTGAGTGGTCTGCAAGGGCTGGCTTGGGCATCAAGAAGTGGAAGCAAAACGGTCTCCATAAGACTACATCATTATAGTGATGCTTGAAACAGGGAAGCTGGAAAGTTTGATTGGTACGTGCATTCTCCAAAGCATGTTCTTTTTACATCATGCAAGACCAAAATCAGTGCTTTTTGCTAGGTGATTGTTTATGCTTTTTTACATTCCCCTTACAGAACATGTATTTGAGTTACCTGCTGCCCAGTGACTCCTTTACTCCAGTTAGTGAAAATGAAAATTGCAATTAAAATTAATTAGTTGTCACTGGAGGTCAGCGCTGGAGGTTTGGAAGCTTTGCCAGGAGCTCAGGATAAAGATCTAGGCCTTGCATTTAATGAAGGCATGTTTCATGATGGAAATTATGAGAAGTCAACTTCTTTTGCCTTCTTTTTAAGTAGAACAACTTAGTCAGAATTTGCAGTGCTCAGGAAACAGAAGACAGGAGGAATTAAGCTGGGCCCTTCTTAATGCTGCCGTTCCAATCTCCCACAGCAGAGCTGACAAGCATAGCGAATATCTGTGCATGTCCCCGGGGTCTTGAAAGGGCTTCTTAACACGGTATCTATTTATTGATAGGGGTTTCCAGAGCACTGCCAGTGACAGCTGATGGCAGGATGGGCACTGGAAATGACAAGCGGATGGCTGGAAACTGTGGGGAAACCACGTGGATAAATGGTGACTTCTCCCTCTGTCTTTTCCGCAGCTGCCAGTAACGGCTCCGCTATGGTGCGAGTGTTGAGCGTCAGCACTGCCGAGAGGACCTTGCTGAAGGGATTCACAGGCGGCGTGGCAGACTTGGCTTTTGCTCATCTCAACTCCAACCAGCTGGCGTGCCTGGATGAGGCTGGAAACCTTTTTGTCTGGCGCCTGGCCATGGATAAAGAAAAAATCCAGTATCTTGGCAAAATGCGCCTCGTATCGGTCTCTGTGTAATGGTTAAATGTGAATGCAACCTCAAAACTGCAACTTCAGTTGTAGCCTTTCCAGAGTAGCAGCTTGCAGGGGGAAGGTCAGTAGTTCTGCCCCTTCCAGAGTATCAGATCGGTCAGACTGTGCCTGTATTCTGCACGATCATTACTTGAAATCAGGCATACCTTGAGATTCTAGGAGTGACACCTCAGTGCTCCTTCTGATCCAGGCAGAAGTAGTTGGTGAGATGTGTAGGTCTGCACTTGTTGGCCGTACACATGGACAGTGTTACCTCAGGCATGTGACAAATCTTTTCACTAACGTCTGCATGGTTCTAGCTCTTTTCCTCTGTTACTTCTCTGGGGAACACAATGTAATACTTATTTTCTGCTCACTATCTTCCTTCCAAACCTGTCATCCCTCTTGTTTTGGTGGTCCTGAAATTTATTTTCAGTGTTGGATTTGTTGCCCTAAATAGTTTCCTTTTAATTGTTAGGAATGACTGCTCAGTGCTCTTGGGAAGCACGTCTGTCTGTGGGCTCTGTTGTCTTGAGTTGTGGCTTCTTAATTTTAATCATAGAATGGTTTGAGTTGAAAAGGATGTTAAAGATCACCAAGTTGCAACCCCCTGCCATGGGCAGGGACACCTCCCAGTAGACCAGGTTACTTAGAGCTCTGTCCAGCCTGATCTTGAACACGTCCCAGGATGGGGCATCCACAGCTTCCATGGGCAACCTGTGCCAGTGTCTCAGCACTTCAGAGTGGAAAAACTTCTTCCTTTTCTCTAAGTCTACCTTCTTTCAGTTTGAAACTGTTACCCCTTGTCCTGCCACTCTACACTGCTGAGGAGTGCCCCCCCCAGCTTTCCTGTAGGCCCCAGTTGTGTACTGTTGTTTCAAAAGCAGCTGCAGCAAAGGTGGTTGTAGTTGTTTAAGATCTGATTTGTAGGAGTGGACCAGAGCGCTCGAGCTGGGACCACCTGGTAGCTTTTCTGTCTGTCCGTGGCGGTGTTGTGATGCCGGCTGAAATTATTCCAGTTGCCCATCAGCAGTCGTGTGGATTGCACACCCAGATGTGGCTGTGTGCCCCTGTTGTGCTTATCCCTTCCCTGTCTGCAGCACACAAGAGGAAGAAGTGATCCAAAAAAATATGGAGTTTTAATAGTATCTAACAGAGGACCAAGCCTGAACAGGCTATTGCTGAGCGTTAGTAACACAGCCGGAAGGGTACGTTCCTTAACTGTGGTGATCAGAGAGGAGATCTTGGTTAATATCAAGCGACCTGACAATACCCCGTTGAATACCTCTCGCCGAATCATCTGGTGCCCTTTCATCCCAGATGATAATGAGGAGAGTGGTGAAGAAGGAAGTCAGACGTTGGCGTTGTTGCATGAGGACAGGGTAAGGAAACGCTACTCTTGAGACATTGTCTCTTAGATTGTTAGAGGGAGAGAATTTAATGAAGGAAAGAGCCGCTGCAGTTAGAATTGTAAAGGCTCTGTCTAGTCCAGGTTTGGGATCCTCCCATAACAGGAGATGTGGAATTCCTCTCTTGAGGAGAGGTCATACTGATCTTTCTCTGAACCTCAGGAAGGTGAAAAGTGGTAACTTCTGCTCACCATCAAATAGCAAGGACCACTAGAAACAATGTGAAGGGACAGAGCCATCACTCGTCCGTCCAGGCTGAGCCAGTTCCCAGGGGAGGGGGCTTGGTGAGCAGCAACTACCACTGCCAAGAGCAGTTCCTTGGACTTGGGTACAGCTGGGTGCCAGGAGAGCATCTAATGGCCACATCAGGTGGAAATGGGAAAGTTTATGTCACATACTCACCCTTGGGCTGGTATGTCAGGATAGAAGATAAGGATGTAAGAAATTCTCCACTGAATCAAATGAGTAGTTGCAGAAATAAACCTGTGCACCCACACGTGTGTTTTCCAGGCAGAGGTGTGGGATTTGGACATTATCCGAACGAACAACAGCTCTTGGCCAGTGGAAGTTCCTAGCATCAAAGAAGGCTTCATCGTGGTGAAAGGCCACAGCACGGTAAAACCTATTTCGCTTTCTGCTGCCATCGCGTAGGTGATCGCTACAGATTCCTTGGGTTTTCTTTGGCTTATAGTGTCTCGGGAGCTGCAGTTCTTAGAACACTTGGCCTGTGGAGAAAAAAAAAAAACAACAGGCAGTTTCTTACCATCCACACTACTTACAACTTCCTGGCTCTGTACACATACTATTGGTGAGTAACCTTTGTGTAGAGCCAAGGTGGATGTGCAGCCATTTCCTTTGAAAATGGCTCTTGCAAAAACTCACCTGTATTTCCAAGGGCCTGTTTGACAACCTGAGCTGTATTGCAGTTATTCTGTTATCTCCTGGTAAACGGAACACTTCACACCGCTGTGGTTTTACTGCTGGATGAGAAGGAAAATTAAGCCAAATCTTTATTCTTCTATGATTTCCCTAATCAATACAGTTACATCTGTGAGTACAGTGAGCTAAGACTGTAGCTGAACATCCACTAAGTTATATTTCAAATAGAAAATAAACAACTGGAAAGAGTCCAGGTTCACTTCTTGAACAGGATGATGACAAAGCAATTGTATCGTTTAGATAAAACAGTAATGATTGTAAAAAGCCAGGAGATCCAAAACCAAAGTGAGCTCAGCTCATAAGATGAGTGGGAACAGTAGCAGCACCATCCATTGTACTTAAACTTGCTGTCTGGAAGAGGTGATTATGAATTGTTACTGTGGAAAGAGTACTGTCAATTCTTCTGTGAAGCTTCCTGGTGACATGTCTGTTAGAAACTACTCTGACCTCCTGCACGGTCAGACTCTTAGTCAAATTCCCATTTGAAGAGAGTACTCTTTCTTCTTCAGAAATAAAAAAAAGCTATAAATGACTTTTCTGTCTTCTTTTTTTTTTTTTTTTTTTCCCCTCCCCCACCTCTGTAGTGCCTGAGCGAGGGAGCACTTTCTCCAGATGGAACTGTGTTGGCCACAGCAAGCCATGATGGTTTTGTCAAATTCTGGCAGATCTATATTGAGGGGCAAGACGAGCCAAGGTAACTGAGGAGCTAGAAAAGGAGGAGTCTTGGAACAGAGAGTGGTGTTTTCTCTGTGAGAATTTCCTTGTTACAGAATCACCTGCAATGGTCATTCTCAGGACATGATAAAGATACAGGGCGAATGTCTGTAAAGTAATATATTGCTGAAGAGTTGTACCACTGAATATCACACGAGGGTTGGTGAACTTAAGGAAGAAGCAAAGAGCTGTGTCTGGGAGCAGGAGCTCTGAGCTTTGCACAGGCTGCAGGCAGACTTTTTTGTACTGTCTCAATAGGTGCAGAAAGCTTCTCTGAGCTGTTTTGGTTTGGGTTTTTTTGACTTCTTTTATGTATTGCATCCTTATTAAGATACAGAACCATGATTCTTTCCTAGGTGTCTTCATGAGTGGAAGCCCCATGATGGAAGACCTTTGTCCTGCTTGCTCTTCTGTGACAACCATAAAAAACAAGACCCAGAGTAAGTTCCCAGTCCTGTACTTGGAGTATCAAAATATAGTAGTGTCTTCTGACCCTGCCTTTGGAGGGTTCCTTCTAATGGCACATTGCTTGTAAAAATTTAGCATCAGGGCAGGAGCAAGTCCTGTCCTCTTTGTAGACAGTTCTCTAGTGATGGCAAAAGAAATAAGGCTCTGGAGCACAGCCTGAAGTCACCTTGATCCTAGTGGCAATTCCACGAAAGGAAGGAAAAATTCTAAATTGATGAATCCTTTCAGGTTTGTGGTATGGTCAGTTTTAACTGGCCTGTTTGCCTCCAAATTTCTACTGCAGTTGAGTTAAAAAATAGCGCTTTTTTTTTTTTTTTTTTTTTTTTTTAATACTTTTTTTTCAGTCAGCTGTGGCCTTAAAATTCTCGAGAGCTGTAGTGGTTTCTGATTTGCCTCAAAAGCAGAGGGAACTTTAAGACATTGTTGGGCAAAATCAGCTATGGGCAGCATGTGTGGAGCTCTTCTCTGAAATGTCCTTATGGGAAGGACCAGATGTTCCTTTAGATAACTGAATTCTGTTGTGCCTGCAGGGTTCCCTTCTGGAGATTTCTCATCACAGGAGCAGATCAGAACAGAGAACTGAAGATGTGGTGCACTGTGTCTTGGACCTGTCTGCAGACTGTCCGGTAGGTGTTGATACACAGACTCCCATGAGGGGTTGGTTTATTCTGAGCAGTGTTTCATGACAAAGCTGCTGATTTCCAGGTACCCTTACTTTGCAAAAGTGATCCTTGACTTCCAGTGGAGTCTACTCTAGCCCCAGCTAGAGCCGCCTCCTTTGCCAATCTGACCGACCTTCTGAAAGCTCTCAGGGCTGTGGCAGACTCTCAGGTCAAGCTTCGGCAATGCTGGGGAGGTTGATCCCCTTATACAGTCTCCTTGGTGTTAACAAGACCCATTGTCTTCACTTTCTTCTGTAGAGCCCAGACATACCTGTGGCACGAGGAGAAGCATTCCAGATCGCACACCTTGAGTGCTTTCTTCTGTAAAAATCCTAGATATTCAATAACCAGTCAAAAGATCTTTTCCTATTATTGCTTTTTTCTGATTTAAATAATGAGAAGCAGCTATGTTGACAGAGCTTAAGCAATGATATGGGGCTTATTCACTGAGCCATATAGGTCCAGAAGTTGAAATTCTGCTTTAGTCCATCCCTTCACTCACTTTGTTTCCTGATTTTACTTTTCTGCTGGTGGCCTCTCTGATCTTGGCAGGCTTAAGGCCGCTTCTGAATTGCCCTCTTAAAGTGAGAAGAATATGGCCTATAGCTTTTTTCCACCATATACTACAGAAGTCCAAAACCCGTAGAAGGGTTATTTTGGTTTGGATTTTTTTATTAGTTTTTTAAATTCTGTAACATTTGCTCTTGTAATCCTGTGAATGTGGAGCACGTTAGTAATGACGAACAGTCATCTTAATGTTCAGATCCGTGATTAGATGCTATTGTGTGATCTCCCTGCTGGTCTCTTGGCTGAAGTCAGCACTGATTTCTCTGATGGTGTTTTTGTTCTAGTGGGTGGTTGCACTGTAATAACTGTCTGCAAACTCCTTAAGATATTATTGTTGGATTTTGTTGTTTGGTTTGTTTTGTTTTGTTTTTAAACTAATGCAGTTTTGTAATGGTCATCCTGGTTATGGTAATCACCCTTGCTTTTCTGTACCCCCTCCCCACCTCTTGTTTGTGGATCTAGATTTTCTCCTGACATCTTCAGCTCCATGAGTATTCTTCCCAGCCTGAAAGTCTGCCTGGACCTCTCTGCTGAATATCTGATACTGAGTGACGTGCAGAGAAAAGTAGGTGCTTCATTTTACTGCTGGCTGTGTGGGTAATGATGACAGAAGGAGAAATGGCCTCCTGTGTGACTGTCCCTGCTTCCTGGGTCCAGGATTTGCATGTTAATAGCTAAAAATGCAGATGTTGGCCTCAGCTATTTCATCATAACATGATAAATGGAAACAATTCAGCTGATTAATCTTGAGGGGCCTTAAGGATTAGTTCTCACCCTAAAATAAAGCCCTCATTTGGAGAAGCCTGTGTCTGTCGCAGTACCGTTGAGTTCCTAATCAACATTGACTCTGGGAGTGTGTTTATTGTTCTTCCCTTGGGTGTTCACTTTCCATTTTAAATGGCCCAGGCTTTATTCCTCATGTTACTCCCATTGTTCCAAACCTGGTGCTGGGCTTTGCAGTCCACACACAGGTACGCATGGCCTGCTCTGAAAGCCCAGTCACTTACTGGTTTTGATCCTTCCAGGTGTTGTATGTGATGGAGCTGATGCAGAACCAAGAGGAGGGCAAAGCTTACTTCAGCTCTATCTCAGAGTTCCTCCTCACCCACCCAGTCCTAAGCTTTGGCATCCAGGCAGTGAGCCGCTGTCGGTTAAGACACACTGAGGTGCTCCCAGCAGAAGAGGAAAATGACAACTTGAGTGTAGGTAGGTGATTTCCATGCTGCAAGATCAGGATTTCCCTTCTGGATGGTTCTGGCTTTCTCATGAAAGGCTGGTCTCTTCTCCGAAGGAACAAGTGGCAGGACAAGAGGAAACAGCCTCAAGTTGCACCAGGGGAGGTTTAGGTTGGATATTAGGAAAAATTTCTTCCCCACAAGGGTTGTCAAGGACTGTCCCAGGCTGCCCAGGGCAGTGGTGGAGTCCCCATTCCCAGAGGAGTTTCAAAGCTGTGGAGATGTGGTGCTGAGGGACATGGGTTAGTGGTGCCCTGGCAGTGCTGGGGTAACGGTTGGACTTGATGAGCTGGAAGGTCTTTTCCAACCTAAACAATCCTATGTTTCTTCTTCTCTTAGTCTGTATGAAATGCATCCTGTGCACCTGCAGTACTTCAAGGAAACACAGTACGGTTGGTTACAAAAGACCTCTGGAAGTCTCTGGTCCAACCTGCTGCTGCTTGAAGCGCTTTTGCTAGTGGCAGAGCAGGTCACCTATGACCTTATCTAGTTGTGTGTTGGAAGGCCACAAAACATGAGACTTATGTCTCTTCTCTGGTGCCCTGTCCCAGGGCTGCACTCCTTCCTAAAGAAAACATTCCTAATGGGAACCTGAACCTCCCAGCCCAGACTGGAGCTGTTGCCCCTCACTGCACAGAAACTCGTCTGGGGTGTTTTAAAAAAGCATTGCAGGGCTGTGTGGGCTGACGTGAGTGCAAGTGTTGCTTTGGTTAAGGTACAAGATCCACTGCTCAGTATCTGAGCTGTGATGCTTTTTGATCATATCGTCACCGTCCCCAGCAGAATGCAAGGGACAGCTTCCTTGGGCAGCGTAGGGGTGAGTCTTCCTCCAGCACAGTTTGATGCAGGCTCATAGGAGGATGAGGGTTCCTGGAGGAACTGGCAGGATATATTGCTCTAACTGCTTCTCTGAGTAAACTCTGTGTAGTTAAACACCAAAGGTGTGAGCACATGATCTGAGAAACCAATTGGTTGCTTTTGAATCATCCTGCCTGAGCTGTGACGGGGTCTGCTCCATCATGCCTGGAAGCCACAAAGCTTCTTGAACAGAAATGTACAACTAACTCTCTTTTAGAGGAGAGTCCTCTGAGAAACACGAGATACACATTGTTCTGTCTGTTACTACGATAGTACTAGGACAGTGAATCCTGTGTCCCATGCAAGTGTTCTTTGATCACTGTCTCTCCTACTGTTGGCTTTTTCCTCATCTCCTACTTTTCTATTTGTGAAGTTTGGAAAGATGCTTTGAGTATCGCCAACTTATGTCCTGCCAGAAAGAATCCTAGGATGTCAGTACAGCTGTAGGATGTGCTTCCCTATGCTGATTATTGTACATAATAATAGTTAATTAATGTTATCAGTATTTATAGCATATTCCTCTGAAATTCAGCAGAAAAAAAATGACTGACAGATGTAGCAAGGCAGGAGCAGACTGGGACTGAAGCTTCAGGTCCCTGATTGGTGCTCAGCTAATAATTAGGACAGTTTGCAGAGGAATGTCTAGTAAATTTTTTTTTCAGTGGGGACTTATGTTTACCTTCTCCACTCAGCCTCCTTTGCTTTCTTAGCAGTGTGACTGGTGCAGGTGCTGGGTGAACCAGCATTGTCAGCATTGGCTGATGGGAAGTTATTGCAGATCTCTTCATAGCTATGGTTGTTTACAGCCAGGAAGGATCATTGAGCCCTAGTCTGAACTTAAGTCTGATATAAGCTAGTGTGTCTCTTCTAAAATATATCCAAACAGTTTCTTCAACAGCCAGAACAAATCACTGGCAGCTTCATCCTCTTTACCTAGTGAGGAATCTTTTTGTTTGGTTTCTTTCTTGAGGCTTATTTGGGTGGATTAGAGCAAAATTGATTGTTGTCACGGTGAAAAGTAAAAGCAGTGTCGGATATACTTTCCTTAACAGGATGAATGCACCTTTGAAGTGGAGAACTGGTGAACCTGTATCATGCTGGTTCATCTGCAATGATATTTTGGTTTTTTGGTACTTTATCTGCAGTTTCCATCCAACTTCATGTTTTACTCTTGTCTTATTTCCAGAAGGTGCTCAGGGAGCCGGGGCTGTCGAATCAGCAGCAGGCGTGCTGATAAAACTCTTCTGTGTGCACACCAAGTGAGTATGTGCAGCATCTACCATGGGCAGCTGTCTGGATTTGTCTTAGTCCTGCACTGAAGTGGAGAAATTTAACTCACCAGTTCATTTTGCTGAGAATAAAACCTACCTGGACCTATAGAAACTTCCAGCTGTGGTGTGTTCAGGGTGGCCTGACCAGGAAGTAGCCCTGCATGGTGCTACTGGTTTTGTCACTATGAGTATTAGTGACTTAAGAGTTGTGCTGGGAAACATCCCTGGAATATCCTGAGTGCCAGAACTGGGTGACACATCTGAACGAGGACCAGCTCCCACTGCTTCTGTTGCAGGCAAAAAAAACCTACAGCCTATTGCAAGGGCATCAGTTCTGTGAAAACTTTTAAGCCTTAGGCTTCTCCTGCTGATTCATAAACTGATCAGAGATGCCTGTGGTGTGGTTTGGTTTGCTTGGTTTTTGTTGGTTTGGGGTTTTTTTCTGTGTTTGTGTTGGGGTTTT
>JAAGNO010002923.1:45519-75509 GCA_033439905.1 Ceryle rudis | reverse complement strand
GATAGAATCTCATAAAAGTAATCAATCTCCTTCAGTTGTGAGAACTGTACCTGCTGGTCTGGAAGGTCTTCTCTCAGTATAGGTCCACGTCTCATGAGAGCAGACCTTCTCACAAAGATTTAGGCACATCTCAGTCAGAAATGGATCTTTTTTCCCAGTCAGAAATGGATCTTTTTACCATCTAATTTTCATGTGTTTCCCCCCTTTTAGACAAGGGGGTTCTGCTCTTATCCATCAGGAGCCAGCTCAGCTCTCTGCCCATTCCTGATTGCACCCAGTGCAGCCAGCTCATGCTAAAGGCGTCCCCAGTGCTCCCAGGTCTGAATTTAGAACCTACAAAATGATCTTACTCAGTAGGATTTTTTTTATCTTAGATACAATGGGGGGAAAAAAAGGCACACCCCAGCAAGTCTCTCCCACTCTCACTTGCTGTGACCTCGTGCCCCAATTCAAAAAGCTCAGGTTCAGTCTGGAATCGAGCCTTCAATTTCTTTAAAAACACCAAGAACCTTTTCTTTCCAGTAAGATTAAAAAAAGCCAAACAAACAAACAAAAAACCACCACCACCAAAAACAAACAAACAAACCAACCCAAACCAAAATAACAAACAACTTCTCATGAAGCAGTAATGATCCAACTATCAGTATTTGTAATTTTACAAGTGTTAAAGAGGATGCTCATATGTAAATTGCAGGTGGTGGACCACCACCTCTAGGTTCATCATTAAAGATGCTTCATATTGGAAAAGTTCAGTGCCCCTGTCCTTTGGATTTGCTTCATGCTTGTACCTGAGCAGCAGCATGCTCGGCCAGGAAGGTTGTTTCCCTCCCACCCTATTCATCAGACCCAGTGCTCTGGTCTCAACTGGTGGGGTCCCATGGTCTGCTAACATCAGTCTGGTGCCAGTGGAAGAAAATGGGGCTTGGATCCAGAGATCTGTGGTTAATCTATTTTTCCCTGTTAACTCTATCATGATCAGAAGTGTGTCTATGAAATCCTTGCCCAGTAAAAGAGTATGAGCAGAGGCACCACAACCTTCTGAAATCTGTGGGCTAATTAAATGGCATTAAGCCAACCAGGTTGCTAAAAGCAGACGATTACTTCCTCCTCTACTCACTGCTTGTTTAACACTACATTCAGATACACAAACCCAGGTGCACATGCACATCAGGGGCTGAAAGAACAACATGGATCTGGGTTTCTCTGCGGAATGAAACCAGTACGGCTTTAAGCACTCAGGAAACCTCTGGGCTTGCAGAACTGGTGACTACTAACACAAACCAAAAGACTGTGAAGTTTTACTTGGAGAACTTCCACCCTCCCAAATACAACTCCAACCGCTGGTGTTTGTACAAACATCCATTCATGTCATATATAGGAAAACATTAAAACCTCTGATGCTACTACGGAAACAAAAACTCCACTAAAATGTGCTTAGCTCACGGTGAAAATGGTGGTATCAGCAAGCTCTGCTGGAGACACACCAGGAAAAAGCGACGTATGGGAACCTGCTGCCGCACTTCTTTTTTTTTTTTAATTAAAACTGCTGGCCTAAATAGTCCTCTTCCTATTCAAGGCAAAATTGTGTAATATGCCCTAAAAAGGATGTTATGCACTGAAAATACTAAGAAAATAAGAAACAACGTTCTACATATCACTAAGAATTTGCTTAAGAACAACTTTTAAATCAATGGAGGGCATCTTGAGATGTCTAAACCACAGCACCTTGCTAATAAAGCTACTATTACATGAGTTATTTTTTTCCCCCCCTGTAAAATCCAAGGAGAAACTAAAGCCACTTCTCAGATTTTTGAGAAGAAAGTTTGTAGTATAATCCCCAAAATAAAAAAGTATTTTTATAGCAATAAATAATGGTGAGATTTCAAGCATTTTATTCTACCAAATACTTAACTGCACAATCTGCTATTCACTTAAAATATTTCCTGCAGCAAGAACCACTGCAAGGTTAAAGTGAGGATTTAAAGTAAAGTTGCTTTCTGGCATGAAAGGAAAAATGAAGTCCATTTTCATCACCATAATATTTAGATGATCAATTCTTTCTTGGCAACTTTTAGCAAGGACTCTGTCACATGCACCACAGATCTTGCAAGTAATAGGCTTTGAAATCTGTCTTTTCCTTGCTTATCCAAAAGTCTGGACCCGTTAATTTTAATCACTGATTTTAAACAAACAAAAAAAAAAGAGAAAGCTGCCAAGCTAAACAAAAAAAAGGGAACATATACAAAGTTGGTAGAACAAAACAGCTCTCAAATGAATAACACAAAACCAGTTTTCAGACTGGTGTGTGGTTGCTTATGTAACATAGGGTGTTTGAGTACAAAAATGGTGAAGAAGTGGCACTTTTTCATTGATATTCTCAAGAACAAAAGCCAACTTTATTGATTTTTTCAGGGGAAAGGGTGGAAGGAGTGGACAAACCCCAGGCTGCTGCGATGCACTGGGATAGCTCGGTCTCTGCGTGCACACTATTCTCAACTACTGGCCACAAATTAATGCTTACCCTGATCAGAGGGTAATGCACGATAAGTAAAAGCAGACATTGGTAACACACAAAAGGCCAGGCTATGTGGAGAGAACAAGACATACAGAGCTCTTCTGCGCTTATAAAACAAGAAAAAACAACAAAAGTATTTGAAGCTAATTAAATTGTAAAGCACAGAGACTTCAGAGAACTTTGGCCCAACATCTTTCTTAGTATAAAAAAGAGCTCTTTGGCATCAGGTCCCAGTGCAATTCAAGATTATCTCACCACTAAAAATGATCAATGGGCAATGTCCTTGGGCAATGTGACTGCAGCTTTCTTGCAAGAAGTTCCTACATCAGACAGAAAACTTAGAACTTTAACCAAACAGGAACTGTTCCCACCACTCGTCTACAAGGCAGAGTAAGTAAAAAATGAATGGGAGTATCTCCTGTTGCAACTCAACTACTGAATTGCTCGATAGGTGTCAAATGGTTGGAATGTCTCACTATTATGGTTTAAGGGGTAGACTTGGTAGTGTTATGTTGATGTCTGGACTAGATGATCGTACAGGTCTTTTCCAATCTAGACATTTCCATGATTCTGTAGAAAGGGAAACACCCAGGATATGTGCATCTGTGTCTAAGCTGTGTCACCCTCACCCTCTGTGCAATCTGTAAAAAGTAATTTGGATCCTCAGTGTTTTAGATTTATCTTTAAAAATGGGTATAACACCTATTTTATCTCATGGGAATTGTCTGAAGCTTTGTCAACCCTTACAGAACCTCAAAAGGAGAAAATATATATATAAAACCTCTCAGAAATGCCAGAAATTCTTCTGTAAACAAGTGCACTGGCTGCCCCTGCAAAAAAAAAAATCTCACAATTATGGTAGCAGCGAGCAAAAGCAATAGACTTTCAAGCTGATGAGACTCAAACGTAATTCGGCGTAAGCAGGGAGGGCAGGAATCCAGAGCAGAGCAACAGCTCCATCTAACACAACAGGAAACTGCGATTCCTTCTGTAAACACCAGCGGTGAGGTGGGAGGAAACCCAACTTCTGAATAAACAGCCAGGCTGCAGCCCTGAGAGGAGGAACACGCTGTTCCTGGAGCAGCATTGCCATATTAATACAATGCTGAGCCTGGGCTCATCGGAGGAGACGACAAATTAATCACAAGTCAATGGCCCTCTGACCAGGATGCACAGCTTAGGGTGGCCACACCAGCACCGATCCCTGCGCTTCCAGTGTCCTGCACAGGTCTGTCTGGGGGATGAGGAGGGAAGGCAGGGTGCAGGCAGATGCTCAGACACTAAGAAAAAAAAATAAATGTTGAAGAGCAATTCAGGACAAGGGTAGAGTGCTGAGCTCAAAAACATCATTAATGATAGCCCTGCCTGAACTGGAAACATTAAGAAATATAAGTCAGGTAGTTGTGGAAAACAGTCTGCCTGATTTCCTGCAAGCAGATGAAAAGAATATTTCAGTCAACAGGTTAAAGCAGACGTGGTATTCTCTTCTCTGCAGAAGGCTGAAAATACAACAGATGAGTCAGGAATAATTTCTCCTCTCCTTTTTCCAGCCCTGCTCAGTTTACGTCCCTTCCAAGTCAAGTCATCACCCTGCTCTACCTCCCAGCTCCACTCAGCACAGGCAGAGAACCAGCAAAACAACTTCTAAAATGCCTGTTAAGTAACAACAAGCTGGTAATTCCTATACCTGCGTGTAACCAGCAGCTGTCTAATCTTGACAATTCCTCTTAACATTATAAAACCATTAAGGTCTCATTTTAAGTATGTGAGAAACTTTCGCACTGCATCTTTAGAAGAAATCCCTGCTTAAGAGAGACTTAAGTTTCAACTTCCAGGAACCCTGGAATGAAGACACCAGGGAATAAAAACAAGTTCTTGTTTTCATGCTTTTTAAACACTTTTTTTCTCCTCCAATAAAAAACAAAAACAAAAAAAAAGCGCCTCTTAAGATGCAAGCCTAAAAAAAGCCTCCTAAGATGCTGCTTCTCTGCAGCTGGAGAAGGCATTGATTTCACTCGCTTGGCTGTGGCGGGACTCTTACTGTGACACAGAGATGACAATATAGGAAGAGCAAATCTAGAGAAAACCTTAAGACAGTAATGAAACACACCCCTCTCCTACTCTTGGGCTTCATAGTTGTACAACACAAACCCAGCACAACTCTATTGCAAAAGCCGTGATACCTACAGACTGAACAAATCCCTCCGCCTCTGGCAGCATTTTCTACACATCTCTTGAGAATCACTCTAAGACCATCCAGATTTGTTTCGGTGTAGACATCAGAAATCAGTTGGGTGTGTGAGAAAAGAACCTGGAGTAACACAGAGTACTTCTGCCATCCTATTTCAAGTACTATGGGCAGGAGGTGGCACTGCCACTGGTGAGCCTGTCACATGGCACCCTGATGTACTCTTGAAAGGTTAAAAGAGCAGCAGGTTTCTATTTCACCCTCTCAAATACTCATATTTTTTATGATATTTGGAGTTCTAATTATTATATTCACTGCTCCTCTATCAACATTAAAAAAAGTTGCTATGTAAATAGTTATCAGCACATCTATTTTATGGATTATCTGGATAGTTTTCTTATTTTAAGTGTTTTCTTCTTGCCCACTTTAACTGTCTGAATACAGAAGAAAATGAGGGCTAGCCAAGTTTTACCTTTTTAGCGGTCTACGTACAGATCTCTGATACAGAATGGGCAGACAGGCCACAGAGTGCATATATCGTCTTGGAAAAAGGAATGAATCATCCTTTTACCACCACAAATGTTGAAGTTTGAGATCTGGGGGGGGTGGGGGGGGCCCTGACCCGCCTGGCCCCTGAGCTGTCAGCGGGATAGGCACTGCCGTTCTGTCGGGGAGGCGGACGGGCTCAGCCCTGCCGCCAAACGCCTCTGGGGGCCTTGGTGTGTGCGTATGTGCGAGGATATTTTTGATCACCGCTACCAAACCGGGATAATTTCCCTCACTTTCTGATTTTTTCCTTTCCCCCGACGGTTTTAACACGGTGTGTTCAAGCCCTGCGGGAAGACCTGAGGGGCCCTTGGGACCTGCCTGCCCTTTTTGGGATACGCAAGGGCCCTGCAGAGAAGCAGAAGCCTCACAAAAACATGCAGGACGTTTTGGCCTCGAGCAGGGCTCCTCCCCGAGGGACACTGAAATCAGCATGAGCTTAAAAAAATAGGAAATGCTGAACTGTCTGTAAGCAGGGAGGTCACCTGGTGCCCGAATGGTTTCCAGCTGTGGCCAGGCCCTGTGGGTGGCTACTGTCCTCGGCAGACTTGCATGGAGGTTGAGGGTCCCAGCCCTGGCAAACGTGAGCCCGTGGGCACTTGCCCACACTCCCGTGCTAGCTATGCTCCCACACTATGCTGCAGCAGGGAGGGGTGGGCAAGTGCTGGAGGTGTGAGATCTCTACAGTGGTAGCTGCTGGGTCTCCGTCCAGGCAGTCTGAGCTTGTGGAAATTTGGTATTCAGCAGTTCAAAGCTTCAGGAGCTGCTTCTGTACTGTTGATGTCTTGGAAACAGGCAAAATAAAATTACAGGATGTGTGAATATAGGGATATGGTTCTTTCTATGGGGGTGAGGAGGATGGGATTTATTGCAGCCTGAGTGTCTAGAGGCTTGTTCTCTTCTTTGACATCATGCAAAGATGTATGTTCTCTAGAGGTCACAATGCATGGGCAGGATCATCCTCAGCATTTCTGTTAGACCAGAGGTCCCTGTTGCAATCTGCTTACTCCCTGCCTCTCCAGAGCAGTGCCTGTCCCCACATTCTTGTGGAGTACATCAATGTTGCTGTCTTCCTGCTTACCTCACCCCCACTCAGTGGGTCAGATCTCCCCAGTGTACTTCCACAGCTCAGCCATCATTACTTGTTTGGGTTTTGCTTACCTTTTTATAAAGCATCTTGTGCTTCTGAATATCCCCCATGACACTTCAGTGAAGTACTTTATTTTTCTGAAAGTGTGGAACATCCTCTGTGCTGCAGGTTGGCAGTTTATGGATGGAAGCACTGGAAGTCACTAGCCTTTTTTTCAGATGTAGGCTGCAGGATACAGAGTAAAGGGCGGGTCTCAGCAAGGATGCCAAAAGTATGCAACTGGGAATTTTCGCTCCAGGTTCTCATCTATGCAGAACATCTACAGGCCGTAAAACAAACAGTACAACCTTACGCTGCATCAGGTGATGTATTTTTAGTGGAGAGGGACTCTGCTGCTATTGTGAAAGGAACAACACCTTTATTCAAGAAAGAATATAAACTTGTGCTGGTGCATGGACAGAAGAGCAGGGTCATCATGGAAACAGAAGACACAGCCCAGACTGCACGTACGCTGCCAAACAATTGGATGCGAAGCTGTCATGTCCCTTCAGGTGACTGATAATGAGTTTCTTTTGATGCAGACGCAAAGCAGATGCAGAGTGGGAAGTGTGACAGTTCACGTCAACTTACCACCCAGATAACTTGAGCTCTTTCAAAAACATATTTCTATGACTATCTTCCACTCTGCAGTCAACTGTGCCAACAGGCTGCGACCACACAAACTTTTCTTGTCTTAAAAACCTCTTATGGAGGTACTAGGCTGTAAACATCAGTATTAGACTCTAACATAAATATTTGGGGAACAAACACCAAGAAGAGCTTTTACAGCGAATCAAAACTGTTGGCACAGGAACAAAAATGTATCAACTCTTATCTAGTAATTTAGCTAGATTATCCAAGGCAACTTCAGGCTGAAGTTCTAGAGAAGTTTTCCGATAGACTGACAAGGACAAGAACCCGCAATAGTTTTAGGAACAAGCATGAATGTCTTATGAAAGGAGTCATGTAAAATGGCTGTCTGCAATACCAGAGTTCAGTAACTGAGGGGATCCTTTTGGATCCAATGTGTCTCTGTGTAGACTGTAAGATTGCTGGCATCAGCCAAACACACAGTGACACTTCATTATTTTAGCAGTGGCTGCAGTCTGTAAGTGGTTCCACATTTTCTAACTTACCTCTTCCTCTCAGAATGAGCCCACATTTCTGTCCACCCTCCTTCCCAGCTCTGTTCCTCTATTTCTCCTGTCTTCAACTACTGGGCAAATCCCATGGAAGAAACAGAGAAGGATCTTATTTCTGTATGGCCTTCCTTTTCCCACTTACTCATCTTTATTATCAGAACAGGAAATGTTAACTTTATTTTACATATATTAACACCCCTAAGGAAGCTATATGTATAGGTGAAGGACAGGATACGGATTAAGCTGACAGATGTCTTCTGGAATCAAGGCTGTGTCTGTGCTTGGGGAGTGTGATGCTGACAGATGCAGGAACTGGAAGAGGAACATCAAAAGGCTGCCTAGGTAAACACGTGCACCGATTCCTTCAAAAGACTTTAATTGACACGAGCACTGGGAGAAAGTGGTGAGGGCAGGCACACATGCAGGTATCGGGGAGAAAAGAAGCAGAAGAGCTGAGGCATGCAAATGATGGATTGCACATGCACTGGGCAGGGGGTACCTTTTTAGTTTGAAAGAAAAGTAACATGAATTGTAGCTGGCTTGCTGTAACTCTAGACATGTCTGAAGCCAAGTCTTGTTGAAGATGAGCGTAGGTCAAGCCTTAAATGATCTCTTATTAACACTTGTGAAAGGAATTTTGCTCTGCTCCAGTCCTCAGGTTCATGGAGAAGTGCAGTGCCAGTGTTGCCGAAACAGATCAGTAAAAACTTCTTGTTTGATAAGTGAAAGCTGATCAGTGAAAAGTGGTCGGCTTCAGTTTGCATGGAGGAAGGGAATTCTCTCTTCTGGGTACTATCAGTGTCCACAGGGGTCTACAAGAACCCCAGGCCTGTGGCCCTGAACGCTCAGCCTGGGAGACTCTCACTGACTTGAATATGAGAAAAGGGCAAGCAGTCATCGATTTCTGAGCTTACACCAGATTTAGCTGGTTTTTGTTGTGTGAGGCTGGTACTAGTTACCAGAGGATTTGTACTGTGTGTTGGAAGAAGAGCCAGCCCTAAAAGCTATTATAGACAACAGACACAGAAAAGATCCATTCCAGACTGCATCTGAACTGCTGAACAACTGGATGTGAAGCTGTCATATCCTTTTAGATGACCGACTGATAATGAGTTTCTTTTGATCTGCCTGGAGCACGGAGAATTACCTTCAGTGCCTGCCTCTGACTGGCAGGGTGAGGCCTGATTAAAGTTTCCAATTCACTAGGAGTTCCAGGGAAAAACATTTCCGAACATAATTTTAGCAAGAAATTAGAACTTTACTGTTTAGGACATTTTTTATTTTCTTACTTTTTGAGTTATTTTTCTGTTTATAATGTTTTGTTGTTCAGTCCGAGTGGCCAATAACTACCGTGCACCGTCTGGAATGGTAAAGCATATGCATAGGTCAAGTAGCTCCCCAAAACTCATGCTAAGGAAAAACAAAGGCTCTGCTGCAGTTAGCAGCAGGGAGTTGCTTTTGATTTGGAACTAACACGCTGTTTATATACTGACTGGGAGGAGGGGACAAAGACATGCATAATGAAGCTGTTGGAAAAAAATACGTGGTCATTTGAACCACCTCAGAGGTACCTGCCTCAGGAAATACACAAATAAAGGGATAACCGTAATTATGAGAAATCTATAGCTGTTTGCATTCTTTTCCTCCAGCAGCAAGATGCAAAGAGCAATGGGCTGCTTACAAGCTTAGGATTTTTCAGAAAATGGAACAAGAGTCCTCAAGTCCATTCACAGGGTAGCTGACAGAAATCTTTGCTGTTGACTTTGAGACAGGAATAAAACCATATAAACTGAGTTTTAAAAATTCCATCAGAAAGAAAGAAAAAAAAAAACCCACAACTCTGTATTGGCTCTGACACGAGTTTGAAGAGTTTCACTGAGAGTTCTGGCATTCCAGGACATATGTTCATACGTATGGAAGGCAGGGAAGATGCATTTGCCTCCTGGGTCCATACAGTGAATTCTTAAATGATTGCTGAGAGGCAAAGTTAATCTGCTGGCCAATTCATGCAGCCTCTACCACCTGGAAGAGAATCTGACCAGAGCCATGTACACAGGGCAGAGTAAGGTTGACAGAGTAGTCAGTCCTTACTCCTGTGCCTCTCTACCACTTTCCAAAGAAAGAACTCCTCCACTGAAACCTGTGGATCCAGATAGAGATGGAAACATTTCATGAGGGAGGACCAGTCAGAACTTGGGTTCAAACATGCTCGAGTTTCTAGCAGCATTTAGCTCTAAAACGTGGATCCATTTTCCAGGCTTCTGGGCCCTAGACACAGAAACTGGAATCCAGATCTTCACCGTGCCTTGCACACGTTAAGCCTCTCAGCACTGGTCCAGATAATAGCAAAGAGTCACCATCTGGCTGGATTTTACGGTTTGATGAAGTGCTCGGTTTTAAGGCAAGCACGTGTCTGGCACCTGGGGACTGCAGAGCCCTGATCCCAGTTCTGGCACGGTCTCGCCGTGGCCCTGGGCAAGTCACGTCCTCTTCGGAGGAGGGAATTCATCAAGTGCCCCATGGCCCCACTGAACTGGCAATGGGCTGTAAAACAATCCTTAGCTCCAACTGGAGGAGAGAGAGGCCAGCTGGAGGGGCCAGCTCTGTGCCACGGCCCAGAGACGCCTGTGCTGGGGCATGGCTGAGGAGGTCCTGTGCTGCCCACCCTGCTCCTGTGGGTCACTGTGGGAGGGCTGCAAGCCAGGTAAGGTCATTTCAGGGCTTGTGCTCCCTCACACTAGGGCCATCCTAGCCCTCAAGAGCCTCAAGACAGAGTACAGACGCGTTTTCAGCCCCTCTAGTTTGGTTTTACAGCCGCATGACACAAGTTGTTCTTACCATCAAGCTTTACTGGTGCGTTCTGAGCAGGGCTTGCAGGCCTATTTTCAGGTGCACAGCAGTATTCGTTGATTTGCCATTTGTTATCACTAACTGATGAAATGTTCTTCAGCGTTTTCAGTCTTTTCATTATGATGAACTCCCATTTTGTTATAAAACCCAGGTATTTTTCTATTCACCATCAGAAAACTCAAAAAAAAGAGTTATGGTAATTTCTCATCATCATGGGTCTATGTTTTCAATTGATTTTCCTCCTTTTTTAAGCAACAAGTAGGTAGTCCTAAGAATTAAAAGCTCTTTTTGCTGCACATTGAAGCTTCTTTTGCTTATTAAAGCAAAACTAGTAATGAGATATGGATATTAGAAACAAACCCAATTGTGTTTAGGTTTCCCTTTACTTTCCACATCTTAAAAACTGTTAAATCTCAGCATGCCTATATTTCATATCCTCTCTGGATGTCAAAATCGGCCAGTCTGTTTTCATTTTTCTTTATAGTTTGTTTTTCTAGTTACTATGTTTGGAAACACCTTAAAAAAAGTTATGTAAATGATTTGAAGTAAAACTGTTTTTCTGAACTCTGAACAAGTGACCTACCTTGCCCACAGTTCCAGAATTGGCTAAAAGTCTTCTGCTTTGCTCTGTCCCATAGCATCCTGCAGCCCATCCCTGGCTGGACTCTGTTTCTCACAAAGAATAGTAGAGTTGGACACGTGTAGTGTTCGAAGGGGTAGCTTTTAATTAAAATGCCTTTGCTTTGCAGTGAAATGATAAGACTCAGTTATTGAATTCTAGGCCTATAATGGCTTCTACCTTTTAATAGCATTATCTGCAAAGTAAATGGCAACTCAAACATGCTATATGGAGTTAGGTATCTAACTGCAGCACACACCTTTAGCTCATCTCGGAAAGTGGACTGTATTCAGCATTTCAGCTGAGGCACGTGCTAGTGATCTTCACGCTGAACAGCATTTCTAGAAAGCCTGTCCTGAACACTACATACAAGAGAGAAAGAAATTGTGACGGAAGGAAACACCATGCTCTAGCAGGGGGGATGGACTAGATCTTTGGAGGTCCCTTACAACCTCTAACATTCTGTGATACCTTTATGGCAGTTTTCTAGCCACAGCTCCTTGTGCACCTTAAGATGTTGGTGAATGTTGTTCAGAATATTGTATCTCTCTCAGTTATCAGACAGAGTCACGGCAGGGTTGATTTGGGCAAGTCTAGCTACAGCAGTACAGCTGTCAGCTGAGAGAAGACCTCTTTGTGAAGGCATACACTGTATAAAAGGGGGGGGGTGGCTAGGAAGATAATTCAAAGGGCTGCCTCACCAGAGGAAATTAGTGTGACAGCTCTGGGGTCCTGAGAATGTGTTTTACCTCATCAGTCCACGAATCATAGTTTTGCCTGGCTGCAGTAGGATTCCTTCCTTGAATTGCCATGCTGACCCACCATATTCCAGGAACCCATACCTGTTTGTTCCGTTTCTGCTGCTGGTTTTATAACACTTATTCCATTGCCGAGAGATTACTTGCAGGTGTCTATTACAATAGAACGCAGGTATCCTCTTAAAGAGAGGCAGAAAGCAAAAAAAATAATCAGAGGTTCAACTCAAATCTGCACCCCAATAAGCCTCCTGTGTATGCACAGGTTTCTGTTAGACAGCAATGCTGTGTACACAGAACTGATGTAGGTGTCACCAGAATAGCTGGTTAGCGAGTGACCCTCACTTACTGCCAGACATACCTAGTTTTTATGTTCTGCTGGATCCATCATTGCTAAGACTGCCCCTTCCTATACTTCAGATGCTGCAGAGGATTTCCTTCACCCTCACAAGACCTTTCATCCCCACATTTTTATCAGCTTGAGGTAAACTCACTGCAAGGTGACCCCTCAGGGTTGCACACAGACCTGTTATTTCAACAGAGTCACTCATGAGCACAGTCCTTTGCTCCTCCTCCATCCCTGCTATGTCTGCTTAAATTTCCACAGGTGTAATTGTACAAATTGCTTAGTCTGTAATGTCCTGTAGCTCTGTCTAACCTAGGAGAGAACTGGCTAGCAAGAACGCCTTATGGTCAGAGTAGTTTCCTTGATCCAGGTAAACCCCTCCTCCCCCAGCAGGCTGTAGCCTTTGAGGCTCACTCCCTCTGCTGGTGCGCCCGAGCTCAGCTTGGCAAGCTCAGGGAGCAAAGCAAAGGTTCTTAATTTGGTTGGGACTTTTGGCTAACCTCTTTCTCCAGTTTGAAGCACCAAGTAAAATCTATCCCATCAGACTTAATTTGTAAGCCCTGATACAAAACTACTGGTTTAAGCATTCTGGTGGAAGATTAAAAAGCAAACCTACTCATGCTGATACTCATCCGTGCTTCTTAAGCAGCTAAGAGAACAGCAGCAACATGACTGCAAGAAGTGTCAAGATTGACAGGCACAGTTCAGCCATATGAGGAGCCAAAGAGCATCTCAGGACTTCCAGATCACAGGCAGTGTTCTGCATCCTCACAGATACAGAGCGCTGCCTTTCTCTGAAGCACCTGAACATGCACATACTTCATCTCAACTTCAGTGGGACTAACTCCTTTGCTTAAAAAGTTAACCAGATGCTTTGCTGAGTAGGGTGAGTTTAGGGTATTAAGTGATTCCCAGCTCATCCACTGCTTTGGTTCTAGGCCTTAGATCTCATGAAAACAAAAATCAGCTGTTCCCTTTCTAAATCATTTAAGTCATTCAAACCTGCTTCACTGTCAGTGGGTAATTTGTTGTTCTTCATACTTCCTTTCTTTTCCTTTTGTTCTTAAAAAAAGTTTTAGCTATGCCCATGTTTAACAACCTTCTGAAGTCCTAGGATAGCATACATCAGTACTCAGTGTTTGCAGCTGCACTCTTCAGGACTTTGGGCCAGAGTATTAATAAATCTACTAAACCCAGTAGGAATTGAATGGATTTCTCGAAGCTGTATCATGCACTTGCTGCATATGCAGTGACCTCCCTTGAACTTCATGGAAACTGTGTACATTTGGCTGAAAGCAGACCGTATGATCACACCACTACCTGCACACTAATGCACCTGTATATTGAAATCCCACTCGAAACATCTGATTTCAAGTTCTGGAGAAAGTAGTTTATTTCTCTAAGCCTGACATCACTTAACAAAATTTTAATGCTTTAACAAAATGCTTTAGGAATAGGAAAATGGCTTAGGCATTATAAGAAGGCTTTGCCATCCTTACACAACCATCAACACATATTTAGGCAGTATTATTTAAAACAGGTATTGGTCTTTCATATTACACTGTTCTGGAAAACATTTTTAACCTCTATGAATAAGATGTGCATTTAGCTCAGCTTACGCCCTTGTCCAGCAAAGCACTTTTCAAAACCAAGCACTGGTTTTGTTTGAAGTGATGCAAGTGCTTTGCTGGATCACAGCCTCATTCCACAATTCCCACATATGCTGTTCACCCAGACCAATCAAGGCTTTCAGAACTGCTCCTCCATACTCTAGTGATAGGGTGCCAACTTATAAACAGGTAGGCTATAGAAGAAAGACTCCTTACACTGTCTTGCACCTCCCTTCTACCCACTCGTGTTTTAAAGTTACTCCTGTTCACAAAACCAATAAATCTTCAGTTATATATGCTGGATTTCAATTTCTGTAAAGTACTTGTCTCCATCTTTTCCATCTTGTTCATTCATTGTATTTAGCTAGTTTTAGCCTAGGTATGATGTTCATCGACTGCAGTTCTTGGAATAAGAGTTTACAGGCATAAGGTATGCGCAGAGAAGACACATGGCACGATGATTTGCAGTAGTGGCACCTAAGGAAACAAACAAAAAGAAAGTCTGAGCTGGTGCATAAATGAAGCTCTCCAGAAAACAACAGTTGCCACTGTCCACTGGTTTCTTTGTCCACCTCCACTTAAACACCGGGCGCAGTCCTAGAAAGAGCCAAGTGCTTGAGACACATTTTAGCACTGAAGTCATAACTTTAAGCCCTTACATAATCTGACTGAAGTCAATAGGAGCTTAATGTTAAACCTGTGCTTTTCTTGGAGGAGAATCACAATGCCCAGTAGCTAACAGGACTGATGACTTCTTCACCACTCGCATAACACAAATTCAGCACTGTGCAATGAGAAAAAGGACGTGAATGAAGTGAAGCATTTCTGAAAACATGGTTAAAGTTCCAGTTTCTGTCTTACATATATGTCACAAAAACAAGAGGCAGGAAGAAAGAAGGTTCACACTTGTTTGGGTTTTTTTTTGTTTGTTTGCAGGGTTTTTTTTAATCTTACAGTCGATTTTACCCCATAATGTCTCAAATCAGTTCATATGCCAGAAAAAAATGCATCTCTTGTCTTACACCTCTCTGGCTGAACAGCCAAAACATGAAGCCCATAAAACTGCATGAACAAATATTCTTTGCACTCTTTACTCAAATTGTGATCTTGAAATTCTGTGAGGAAGGGATTTTTTTTTTTTTTTTGGTCACATAGCTATAACCGTGACCATATAAGGAACATATAGGCCGGTCGCTCAGCTTTCTTTCCAGTGTTTTGACTCAAATTCAGTGGTGGTAGCAACTTTTTAATTTATTTGTGTACACACAAGGGAAATTAAAAATCTTTCTTATAAATATCAACTTCCAACCTCCCTATTTCTTCATTCTCCCATATATTGCATCTTCTGGTTTTGGAAAGTTGAGAAAGCTGGGCTTTTGGGAACACAGAACACTTCCTAGTGGTCTAAAAAAGCTCTTTTTTTGCTTCTGTGTTTCAAATTCATATTTCTGACAAAGTCATAACAGCCTGAAGATTCAATTAGGGAAGAATTAGCAAAATTCCTACATGCTTCTGTGGTACAAAATGAGGCTGACAGTCAACATCTACAATAAAGCAAATGATTCGTCACTTGTTCCTGTTACCAGTGATCTTGACCTAAAGCATGTGGAAGTCAGAGGGGACAGGTCCAATAAAGTCAGTTAGTGTTAATAAAGGTTCTTGGTTATGACAATTTGCTTTCAGATACTTTTTCAGACTCTGCAACTTCTCTTTTACAGACATACTTAAAAAGAGTATGTCAAAAAAGCTGGTTATTAAAAACCCAAAGCAAAACAACCCTGTGGTTGCCTTGACCTCCACATGCTTCATAGTTGGGCTATTTCTTTTTTAAAACCAAGAAAGTTTTCAATCAATGGCACAGAAGCCTTAATTACATTTCTGCAGTTCACGATGAGGAATGAAGCTTCACTGTTTCCAAGAAATTGTCTGGGCTTTTTCTAAACGGGACCATGAGCAGGTAGAAGGTAACAGACTGAAGTACGAGTTTCCCAGGAATAGGTTTCTTCTGTAGACACTTCTACCATAGGGGAAATATTACAACTAGCATGCCTTTAAAACAGAATAGACCTCAACTACAGGTTTATAACTACTCCCCTAGCCCAAATCCATAGGGATAGGTACCTTTTTATGGTAGGAAGAAGTGACCTAAACAGAAGCCATTTTCCAGTGGTAACATAGCAAGAAATTGCTCTCAGCAGAAGAAGCTTGCAAGCCCCAGAAGCCTGATGAGGCACAACTTTTCTGCCATGAGCAGATGCCTGGTGTCTGATTACTAGCTACTAGAGGCTGAGAGGCAGGCACTACTCACTACACCCAGGCTCAAGGGTACACCAGTCTGGGCCTACTTTGTACTTGGATGGGGATCTCCCAGAAGGGTTAAGATGTAGTAAGCAAAAAACTCTGTCAAACAGAGATCACAGAAACTGAAGTACGTGAAAGACCATTTGGCACTAGAATTGATACTAAACTGGACAGGAAAAGGCAACTGTGCCAAGGCTGACTCTGGACCAGAAACAAAAATTTTAAAATGCTAGGACTCTAGGGATCAGAATAATTTCTCGTCATCAAAGAAGGACCAAATTCTGCTCATTGCATTCAGTGGAGTCCTGCCCCTGCGAAAGTACCAGTTCAGGCAACACTGATTTGCTCTTACCATCTTGCAGGAAAACATACCCAGCGGCTGGTCCTTGTCTGGGAGGAAGGGCTTGTCTTCCTTAAGACAAGTGCCCTTAATGCTAACCACCAAACTATGTTTCTAAAAGGTTCCTTGCAGCAATGTCTTATTAACGCCAGAATCACTGAAAAGGCCCATATGGAAGTTTCTCTTAATGACTTGGTCTCTACTGTGATGCTCATTATAGGGCCACTTGCTTCAGCTACTGGTAGACACAGGGTGTCATTTAGCAGAAACTACCTCTTCCGATTACTCTCACACATCAGACAGCTTTTCACAGAACCAGACTGCAAGAATGCCTGGCTCTGTCTGAGAGAGTAGTTTCTTTCACAGTTATTTAAGAAGAGTTAATAAAGTTTGTTACAAATGTCAAAATATGAATATATTAATAACAACTTAAAATGTAGTATTATTTCTAATGTACAAATTAAGTTTCTTTAAGGTGCTCTCACTTCCTGTGGCCTTTGAAAATCTTTGAGGACTGCTCTGAAAGCCAAGCTCTTATAAAAAATATGAGCTACATCTGCATTTGAGTTTTTTTTAAGGTAGTGCTTTACAGAGTTGGAAGTGGTTGGTTGCTTTGACTTACAGCATGCCCTTCCCTTCAGACAACTTCCTTCAACCGTTGTTTGCATCACAGTAGTTTTAAGGCACCTGGATCAGAAAAAGGGCTCTCTTGTTAACTTACAGTGTACACACGCTCAAGAAACACACGGCTCTCAGAAACACCGCACAAAAGCCAGTAGGTAAACATCAAACCAAAAATCACTAACCACAACAGGATGCACAGAGTAGGCCCTGTCTCTCCTCTGGATTTCACATGTGCTTACCTACTTCTAAGCTTCTGCTTCACAAGGAGCAGAACTGCTTGCTGCTGTTAGCAGACAAACGTGCTGCTTGGTTTCTGGCCAGAAGCCACACGCTTCAGAAGAAAGGTCTGACCAAGGGCAGAAATAGTACCTGTCACTTTTACACAGCTACAAACTGAGAACACACCTTACTTTCCTACTTCATTATATCATGAAAAAAAAATCACTCTTGAAGCACTGCAGTGAATAAAGTCTAATTTCCTGCCTCTCCCCATAGATCGATACTGATATCCTAGATGAGGCAACTTTCCAACAATGTGCTTTTGAGATATTTGGAAACGAATCTTTCTCCTCCTCCTTCCAACTCCTCATCTTCCCCTGACATAAATATTAGAGTAACTTGTAACTCAAACTTGCACCATTTATTTTTTCTCTCTTAGTCATGGGATTCCAGGTCACCTGCTTTCACAAAGCTTGCAAGAACATTTTATCTCATAAATTCCTATTGGTCTCAAAAGTCTGTTTCTCTGCCTGGCTAAAACAAAACCAAGCTAAAGAAAAACATTTCCTTCACCTCTGAAGAGCATAAAAAGAAGTTTCCCTGTCTTCTAATAATGGTGGTGTATTTCCAGCCTGCTACAGGGCTACTTTAAATCTAGCACCAAAAAATTACTGTAGAGAAGAGAAGGTTAGCGCGAAGCCCCTAGTGTTACACAGGGTGAGCTTCACACAGTTTTGACATCCAGTTTCATGCTTTCCCTACGTGGAAACCCAGTTTGTTTGCAGGAGATAAACTCAGTACTGGCTTAGGAGCCAGAGTAAGAGAGCAAGACTATTAGCTAGTCCAGAGATAAGTTTCTCAGGGACAAGGCAGTTGGTCAGAAGGCAGCTGAATTTCCAACCAGACAGCTGCTTGTCTCTCAGTACATTTGTTTGATGCGTTGAAGAGGAGCTTCTTCTTTTACAAGACTAGAAAGCAGAAGGCATTTAGGAGGGGCACAGTCAAAGAAAGTGATAGAACTTCATAGCTAGAGAATAAAGCAGATGATGTTTCTTTCTTCTCTCATTCTTCTGTGCCCATTCTCTCTCTCCAGCCTTGTGAGGTTCAACATGTGACTGTACCAGGAGGGTCTGGGAGCAGCCTAGCTAGTGACCTCGTTTCTGATGTCAGAAGAGTGAAGTACATTGACACAGCTATTTTCCCCTTTTCAAGAAAATAGATGATATGCAGGACTGGGCGTTCGCTAAACCCCTGCAAGGATGGGAAGGATGGGAGCAGACAGCAAAAGTAACCTTTGCCACAGGCACAGCTGGCTGTGGAAGGCAATGCCTGTGCTCCCACAAGAGGAGAGACCCCCGGCCCATTGACTACACACTCACTTTAGTCCTAATTTCAACCAGACCATAACAACAAACCATCCTCTCTCACCAATTTTCCAAATACCAATTTTAAATGCTGACACCGGTTTTGATTAAGGTGCATGGGACTGTTAATCGGGAAGCACCATAACCAAGGGCAAGGTCCTGTTACACAGAGGCATGTTTAATCTGTACCACTTTGCTTTATGCACCTGAGGCCATGGAGTTTTTGACAATATGGAATGCATCACATGCACAAAGTGAGGAGGGGACACCATGATTTACAAAAGTATTACAGTCTGACAACTTACCAGCCAGAGTAGCCCAGCAAGCCACACTGTCCACAAACATCCACTTCAAAGGCATCGCTTGAAATCATCAGTCTCTCCAATAAAAGCATGCTGGCTCCATAACCTATCAAACAATCCCGTTCCATTTCTCCGAGACGTAAACCACCATCACGGGATCGACCTTCAGTGGGTTGCCTTTGAAATAAATATTTGAAAAAATGTTATATGTATTCCAGAACATACATTCTGCAACTCTAGGAATGCCTGGCTTCAAACAGAGCAGGCTCAATGGACAACCACATTCTACAAACCAGAGCTGCTAATCTTGCAGAGATTGAAGCCGTTCATCTTTGCTCCTGCACTAGTGTTATGATGTAGTTTTACAAGTGGCAACTGCAGCGTCAGGCCACAACTCTCTACCTCACAGATTGTCACTGAATAAATGAAAACTGAGAGAGACCAAAAACTATCCAAGACAATCTGGACACAGATTTGGTACTTTTTTTTTGATGAGACATACATTATAGTTTGTAAATAACTAAATGAAACAATATTCAGCAGATAATGAATGAATTATCAAGCTAATGTTTCAGCTGAACTACAGCTAAGACTAACTTCTTAAAAGAAAAGCATTTTTGATCTGTTAGAGCATACCAAACCAAAGCAGCAAACAAGTAGTATGCGTATTACTAACTTATTATTGTTAAAAAACAATGTTATAGTCATAAAAGGCCTCACTGCTCAGTGAAACCCCATGTTTACGTGCTGTTTCTGATGCCTAAAGTACTGTAATCCACCTAGAACATCCAATCTGGCCCCTAACTTTAGGACTATATTTTGTTTATATTATTTCAAACCATCAAATTTGTTAAGCACACTAAATGTATTAAAAATAAGATTTTTGCCAACTTACTGCGAGTGAGAAGGATTTATAAAAGCCTTCAACACCTAATAATCCTTGTAACAAGTGTAAAAAAAATACCTAAATACCAGACCAAAATATCTTCTAAAGTTGCAAATTGTATTTGTTTTTAGGGGGAAGTAGTTTCCCTTACTCTGATCACACTGTCACCTTAAAACTAATCTGCTTGTAATTCAAATCATCCTTTTCACTCATATAACCACCTATTTTTCCCACTGTTGGGAGAATGGATTGAAGTTGTTTTCATCCTGATTAAACTCCCCAAGGCTCCCTCCCCAGATGATGGTACCATCACTGTTCAGACGTTGTTTTAAAGGACTAACCCTGTGCTGAATGCAGTTTCTGTTCTCAAGTCCCAAGAGGCAGATTTTAAAAGCAGTTGGGGCCTCCAAAGATCCAGGCATTTGCTGCAGTGCTAGAAGTGCCTGATTTCCTTTTACCAACTGACTTCTATAATATTAGTGAATATCCTAGCTTACTTTCAAAAATTTCATGTTTCACAGTATAAAATGACTAAATAGCTTTGTGAGCCCCAATAAAAGGAGGGTAAAACCTCTGAAAAATGATGGGGTGTAAAATCCAGCCCTTTAAGAGTTGATATGTCATGGGTCTTCCAACAGATTCAGAATGAAGATTTCCAAGACAACTGAATTCCCATTATAAAAAAAAACCCCAAACCAAACAGAAACAAAACAAAACAAAACAACCAAACAAACAAACCACAAAAAAAACCTACCAAAAAAACCCCCCACAAACCAACCAAACAACCCAATCTGTCTCAAGCTCCGAAGTGCCTCCCTCACACTGTCAAAATGACCTCATTAAAAAAAGAAAAGAAAATCCTCGCTCCCTAAAAAGTAGTTTTCTAAAGTACCAGAAATTACAATATTGAGATTTGGCCTTTGAAAAGAGTCTATCTTAGGCTCCCTAAGTCTATCAGATTTTTCCTCTAGCTCACATGATTGTGAAAATTCCTTATATCAGAGGTTGCTTAAAATGTTACACCAGTATTTACAAAGCATTCGTGCTTCCCCTTTCCCACTATACACGTGTACACTGCCGCTGTTGCCCTGGGTAACTACACTTCCATTCTTTACTCTAAATATAACATTCTGAAAACAAAGCAGACTCTTTTAAAATAAGACTGGCAATATAATTAAAAAGATGCATTTTTCTTTTCTTTTTTTTTGTAAAAGTTCTTAAAATTCTTAAATGGTAAATAAAATGCAGTGATTCTTTAAATAGAAAAATAAGGTCTTCATACTGTTTAACTGCTGTATTTAGAAGAAATCATAAAACAATTAACTTCAGTGTTTTTAAGCACATTAAGAATTTATTGGCGCTAATTCTGGATATTCTGGGAGAAGAGTGGGTTCAGCTTTATGGCCTCATTCCTCGTTTCATTAGCCAGTGAGGGGAAATAAGTCTACCCCATGTACAAGAGCACGCCTTGTAGATCTCAGCAGATCCCCCTTATGCCTGTTACAGTGGCAAACTCAAAATGGAGTCATTGTCTGAAACGCTGATCTCCAAGAAGTGGAGTATCACCTAGAAAAACACTGCCTGAAGGAGGAGGGCATACTGTGCTCCCACAGCCCCAGAGCACAAGGAGGCGCCCTGACCAGTGTCATCCCATTATTTCCTTGCAGTATAATAAGAATTGGCATATCTGATAAGTTCAAAAGACACGCAGCTGGCAGCTCTGACAATGTCCATCAAAACAACTATGCATGCAGAAAGCTTATATCGATCTCTTGTAAGGAAAACTAAAAGCAGTTTATCTATTAAAAAGATTTAGCAGGACTGGGTATCTAGGCAACACCATATATAGAACCATGTTTTAAATTAGTTGTCAACTACTCATGGCAAAATAAAGTAAGTATTGCATTTCATTTAACAAATACCCATTCAGAGGGCAACATCCTGGTGTTTTTTGACTGTTGACAAGGAGTGCTGCTTTGCAATTCTACAAAGTCTTGTTTTAATTAGAACAGTATCTAGACACAGTTATGTTCAAGAAACTCAAGTCTTCTGCTTTATTCCAGATGGAAATAGCAGCTTTGCTCTGTCAGTTAAGGTACATTTGATATACAATAAAATGCATTTCAAAACAATGACAGCCAAATTCCACGTTGGAAGCTGTTACAGGATTACTTTTAAAAGCAAAGAACAATGTTAGAGGCAATCTACTCTCCAGGAAGTGCAAGGGATCATAAAACAATAGTTGAGTATGAAAGCTGGCAAAGCAGACTGTCTCAGCAGAGGTGATGGTAATAACAAAAGTTTAATTAGTTGAGGAGAAAAAAAGAAAATTCCTAAAAGACTAGTCCAGAGGCAGCATAAATTGACATCGACTAGGCTTTCCTGGAAGTCAAATAGAGAGTCCCAGCTACTTGCTATGACGCTACAGACTGGAACAAAGAATTCCAGAAAAGTAAGGGGTGGGGTAAATCACACCACCTTCATCTTTACATGTAAACATTACTCTGACTTGGGATTTAGGTTTAAATTCAGTAGCTCTATACAGCCGAGAAGTTGGGGAAGCAATACAAAAGCAGATCAAGGGATTTGGGTATGCTAGGAGCTCCAGCAAACCAAACGTGTGCACTGGTAGCAAGACATCGAGTCTTAATTTTCATGTGAGGCACCAATACACTGAAGAACAAAAACTGTGGCAGAGCGCCCGTTATTTGGGGACATCACATTCATATAGACAAGCAGCTGTGGTAGGAAATAATGATTGTGCTACACTTGCTGTTCTTAATATGGCTGGCGGAAAAGCTCAGCCAAGAATTAAAAAAACTTGTCATGATTTCTCTCCCACTTCAACAACTGGTATTTACTTTCATGGAAAATGTGAGGCAACTTAAGTTTGTCCTAGAGACAGCATCGGATTGGAAAGCCAAAGGCATAGGAAATATGCAATGAAAGGCAAAAGATACTTCTGTATCAGGTACAGCAGAGACCTGTCCCTCTATTCTATACTAGCACATCAACAGGTAGAAGCTGCATCTATCAGGACCGACTTGCTATCTTGTGTGGTCAGGCAAGGCAAGAGAAGTGGATCAGCACATGATAAGAGGCATAAAAATAAATTAAGAATGAAGGAATATGAATCACGCTTGTTATAGGGAAGAGCAAGGGCAGGACAGATAGGACTTTGTGCTTACATCTCAAAAGCAGTACAGAAGGGACTGGCCAGTAAGAAGGTACCACCATGCAGCAGGTGGTATACATGACATAAATGGCATACATGATAGTACAGAAAGGCTGCAAGGGACATTTGGAATAATCTTTGCTAGACTTGTTCAAGACTAGCTGGCAATTAACTTTCTGTCAAGATTTAGCAAATAATCCTACTGTGGTGGAGAGAGGTGGACTAAATGATCCACTAGAAGTCTCCTTAAAACAAAACCTGTGCCACTAAACTGCTTCTTGTGAACCAGGAATATCAGCGATTTAGAACATAGGTGCGACCATCCACAGAGATGGCTTTAAAGAAGAAAAGGTAACACCACTGAAAGCAGGATGCTGCAAATTCCACAAGGTCCAGGTAATATAAGCTCACCTCCAAGGGCTTGTATTACCTCTTACTCAGAGTACATCTGATCAACTTCAAAATGTGACACCAGAAGACATCAACACGGTAATCAAACTTTTTGTTGGAGAGAAAACCAAGTTCAGGCTTACTGCAACAATCATGACACCAAAGGAACTGAGGATGTATCTTTAACTGTTGGCATCGCTGTAATTTTTGCAATTTATTAGCATGAAAGTGGCATTCTCCTGCATGGTATTGAGTGGTAACTGTGGACCAGCACATACAACTCTACATTCAGTGTCAGAGCTGAACAGAAGAGCCTGAAAGGCAAAGTACAGTAGACCAGGGATGCACACTATTCTAATGCTTGTTTGAACTACACGAGGGCCAATGCACTCGCTTTGCCTTGACAGGTGAAGACATGGGCCACATCAATATTAACCTGCTAAATACCAAAAGATGATGAAATAGTAAAAGAAATTTATTCCTTCTACTCACACCTGATTTTGTAAAAGTACAAACATTAAAATAAAAAAACCAAAACCCTAAAATACCTGTGATGTGAGCACTCTGACAGGAAAGGGCCAGAGTGTGCATTGTGAATCAGCAGATGGCATTTTCACCAACCACTAACAGAAGTCTGAGAAGCAAACTGGGTTTTGGACCATATAGAGTACACCTGGATATTCAGAACAACTCCTTGCCACAGTCTACCGTGAGAGCCTGTAAGAGTGTATTATGAGTTATGGTATATTGTGTCAAGTATCAAAAGGTAAAACCCCCCTTTGGTTTATACCCATCATTCATCTGGGCACACTTCTGAATATACACAAGAACTTTAGTGTTTAGCCTGTAACAATACCTCGTAAGCACCGCTCTGGGTCCTCGAGCTCTTGCGTGCATTTTATCCAACACCATGTGCTTTAGTTTCTGGTAATACACAGGGCCAAAATAGATATAGGCTTCCAAAGGTTCCCTGAAGGAATGAAAAAACAAAACCAAACCAATGTTCACAGTTAGTACATACTTACCTTAAAAGATACAACAGTGTCATGTACAGGAGGCATTTGAAACAAACTGGTAATCGTGAGTGCTAGAAAAATGCGTTTGGGCTTTCAGGGCAATCAGTTTGCAAACCCCACAGGGAACCCTTCTGAACACAAGAGCAGTACACTCCCAGCACCACATACTGCTGTATCCCCCCTAGCGAGGAACAAGCTCCTCAAGTCTGGCCATACGCAGTGCAAACATGCTGCTATAGCTGCAGGTGCCTGTTTCAGCTGTTCCAAGTTAAATCCCCCCTCTGTCTGTGCAGGAGTGTTTCCATAGTGTCATCAGTAACTGACAAAGACTGTAAATGTGTCAGACCCTGAAGAGTGACTTAAGATAGTCCTGTTTACATTCCTTCACATTACATCATTCACACACAAAACAAGGTAAGCATCTATGTAAACAAATCCATGCTGCAGAAATCCTCAAAACATCATTTTTCTAGGAGCATTTTAAGGAATTTGCATTTGCAAGGACAGCTTAGCACTGGCACACTATGAGCTTGACAGTCTTCCATCCAGATGGGTGAAAGCCCTCCCTGAGTGGCTGTGCAGCAGCACGGCTGCCCCAGCAGCACTGCTCGGCTGCTGCATCCATAGGACAAAAATCACTGTCCTGGGGGCCACTGGGGGCTCAGATGAGGCAGGTAAAAGGGCTCTTTGCAAACCGTGTTCAGGTACCTGCGTAAGCTTGGGAACATCTGTAAGCAGTACAGAGGGTGTCACTCCATTCTACAAGCTGGAGTAATGGCTAAAGACTTTTGTGTTTAAAACATCCCCAAAATGTAAGAGCATAAGCGCCTCAAAAAAAGTTGTTTCAGAAAGCAACAGCTGAAAGCACTGGGTCATTTCCCAGCTACCATCTTCAGCACTAAGAACATTCAGATTTAACACAAACTCAGCACTGCCACCGATTTGTTTTTTACAAACGTATGTGCAATGTAAAAACAAGGAGACGACACCATTACTGCACCTCCCATTCAGAGTCATTACTGACATGAGGCAGTATTATACTAAAAGCTGCCTATTGAGGAAAAGAATAATATTTTACTAGACATTTTTGAATTTGCAAACTTCGTAACAAGTAGATTAAGCATGTGAAATTTGCTTGGAAGAATACCAGTAGCCTAAAGTCTCGTCTCTAATTAGGCTACTACAAAGTTGAAGTTTGAAGAGGGGGGATTTTTAGAGCCTATTTTATTCTCCCTAGGAAACAAGATTAGTCATTTTTGTTAGAATTTATGATGATATATCAACAGAAAGTGTTGCAAGCACCAAGATACCTGATATGCAATTTATGGAATATGGAGTGAGTAAAGAAAACAAAATCATCTCTCTGAAACAAAGAGAGAAACAACATATGGAATAAATTGTTAGGAAAAGCAATTAAAATAAAAAGCATTGAGAAACCACCACCTTACAGAAGAGATATAAATTAGTTCCTTGAGAAGAAGGGGTCTGGGAGGATAATAGAAATAGCAGGAAGGTAGGATTAAGATACATTTTGGAAGGGCAGGTATGTGAAGCCATATGGCCTTTTCCTGTTCCTAAACTATCTTGTTCTTTGAACTCTGTGTCTCAGAAGCCAGTCCGATCAACACAGCAGGAAGTTTGCAGATTAGAGTATTATGCCAGACTGAATCATTTTGTAATCAAGAGAAGAAAAAAAAGAAAAAAAAAAAGAAAAAAGAGCACACAAAATATTCCCAAGAAACAGACACCTGCCTCCAAATCCATACTTTACAATACTATTAAAGTCAACATGAAAATGCTTATCTGATTCCAAGCACATATAAGACTTCCTGACAACAGAGATTGATATTTCTAACAATATGTCAGAAAGAAAATCTTGATTTTGCCTTTTTTTGTCAGGTAGTACAAGTTGGAAAATTTTCAAATGTACTACAACAGCCATGCAAATACCAGTAATTCTTAAAATGTGGAACCACAAAATAATTCAAGAAAAGAAATAAATTAAAAAAAATATCACACAAAAACCCCACACACCATTCTTCAACCCGTTCCCTCCATTTCGCAGAGTGGTTTGCAAATAAGAGAAAGTTCCTGAGCTCTGAGACATGAGAAGATTTTTCAGCTGTGTCTCAACAGGATTTCCCCACTGCCCTGAAACACCTAAATCTATAAAGCAGATTCTTACCCAGTGATACCAGATGTTACGTAGTCCTTCCCTAGGTAGTTATAACCATGGCGAATAAGATCTTCACAGACATCCTTAACTTTACTGCCTCCAAAAGCTGTTCCATAGTGAAATCTGCCATCAAGGACCCCAGCCTTTCCAGCCAGGAGTTCAATTAACTTTCCTACCTGTGCAAAGAAAAGCAGAGTTAACAGCCTGCTCACTGCTATGGATACATTGCTGGATTGGTCACAGCATCAGTTAGCCAGCCAAAGCATCCGAGATGACAGCCTAGGCTATTGCATGCAGTGGGAGGAGTGGAAGAAGCCCAAGAACAGGGAATACTCCTGTGTGAAGGAAAACTGGGACTCATCACAGGGCCTGGGAACACCTTTATGGTCCTCAGTCAGACAGCTTCATCTTTTCCAGTTGTCCAGAAAACGAGCAGGATCCAGTGTGGCCTTCTGCTCTAGGAAACAGCCTCAGAGATTGACACACTACAGTGTGGCAGGTGGAACACAAGGGAAGAAGCTATTAAACAAAAAAAGATCAGAGGCTGTATGAAATAATTAATGGAGGTCCCATATAAAGGCCAGGCTGCGAAGTATTTAGTGTGACCCTAAAGCACAGGTGCAGGACTTGCATCAGTTCCAGGGAGGTGTGCATAAGGTAAGAAGTTACATAGGTGTAGAACTATTATTGAAACTCCTCTCCAACCTTTGCCTCACAGTCTGCCCCAGTCAGCTTAGTGAGCATAAACAGGAAGAGAAGAGGGAGAGCAAGAAATTTTAAAATGGAAAGGGTGCAAGTGAGGTATTCAGTTGCTTTCCTATTAACCTGATAGAGACCAAAATGAGAATGATGCACAAACAGCCCACATCCCTACTGCTTTTACAGCAGGTTGTTTCAAAACATGCAAACGAGAGGGCTGACTACTTATAGGAGAGCAGGCATGTGACATGAGAGAGAACTGGAGAATATTCTCAGTGAAACCAGGTTTCAAACTTGCTTGCTTGCTTGTTTCTTCTGGCTAATCTACTTCACTCTCCCTATGAGGAGACACCGTCTCTTTAATCCTAACATAACCACTAACCGTCATACGTGATGGGAAGCCATGAGGGTTCATGATGATATCTGGACAGATTCCTGTATCACAAAATGGCATGTCTTCCTGAGGAACAATCAGGCCGCACACCCCTGCAGAAAAAGAAAACATTTCAATTCACAAACAGCAAACCACCAACAGCGCTGACGCTCATCACCAGATTTTCTTCAGTGTTTTCCTCCTCCTCTCTTTCTCATGGATCACTTTTTACCCAGATTCATTACCATGACCAGTGCTCACAACCTGCAGGCTAGAAGAGAGCCCTTGTGACAGGACTTGCAAAATTAGCGTGCCCTTACATAATGTTCCCAGTGATTTGTGAGTTAGCAAATCAGGGAAGAAAGCTTTAGATACAGTTTTCAGAGGCAATCGGAAACTTCTGACCAGTCAGACTAGAACATCTCAAGGCAGACCTAATTTTAAAAGTGATGCTATAATTTCCTGAAAAAACAAAAACAAACCAAAAAACAACATTGCCCCTGCCCCCCAGAAAAACAACCAAACCAAACCGACCAAAAAAACCCCAACTGACCCAAAAAAACCCCCAAAAAACCCCAAACCAAACAAAACAAAAAACCCACCACACCCAGAACAATGAAATCTGGCTTCTTATATTAGCTCTTTGGACATACAAAATTATTATTGATATGAAATTCGTGTAACATAGGTATCTTTGCTAAATGCTTTGAATAAAAACAAAGTAAATTGGGATTTTGACAGGGACAGAGAGGAGATATGTAGGGAAAAAGATAAAAATATCCCAAAGGTAGCATTCATTTCCTCAGCAAAGACTGCTGAATTGATGAATTACAAAGAACAATCCACTCCCCACACTGCTTATATTTTGTCAGTCCATGAACATAAACTGTACCTTCAAAAGTTTTGGAAGCTTTTTTTAAGTCTCCATTAGTACTGGACAAAAAACACACAAGGGCCCTCAAACTCTAAAAAAGTATTTAGGAAAGATTAAACAGAAACATGAAAACACATTTAAAATAGCCCATCATACATCTCAAAATTTTCCTTCCAACCCTTAGAACTCCTTCTACAGAGAATTCTGCAGATCAAAATACTACAGCTATAAATGACCAACAGATCTAACATTCAAATTTAGGTGCTAAAATGCAGCTGCTTAAGCCTTTGAAGCAAAGCTACTGTTTCAGCTGGACAATTTCTTCCAGAAGCCCTTAGAGATGAAAACGTCTGCAAGCTATTTGAGATCAGCCTGCTGCAACTGCCAGAGCACGCTTTGGGAACGGTCCTGGAGCAGAGGGGGCTTCTGGAAGACTGAGGGTGCTGGTTACATCCCTAAAAAGGCATCTCCCGACCAGCCAGTTCACAGGGGGATATTGGCGTCTGCTCAGGAGGGAGCTCCTCTTCCACTGTCCAAGCAAGACAGGGATAGGTGTATGGGACAGTAGTTAATAGAATGAGAATGGTTGAGTATGGGGGAAGGGAACAGAGTTTAAAAAAAAAAAAAAAAAAAGGATTGAAGCATCTGGGGTGAGGTTGTTTGTGCATGTTTGCATTTAGTTTTTAAACTTAATGAAACTAACTTTCATTGTTCTATGATGATAAATCAATAACATCCTTCTACCCCTCCCCACCAAGCAGCAATCATTTGCTGAAAACGAAAAAAAAAAAAAAAAACCACAACCAAACCCACAACCCACCATCTCTTGTGTGCACAGCTTTTTTTTATCCTAAAATTGTATATGTAAATACTTTATTATATATGTATTATGGCACACGCATTTTGTCTTATTTGAATTTCCTTCTAAGAAAGCACTAGGTTGCATCTGGCCTTCACGGCACCTGTAAGCCAAAAATTAAATCTTAGCTAACTTAAAATTACTTTAGGCACTGAAAACCTTTTATATGCCAAGCTGGTTCCCATAGCAGACAGCCACTGTGTTGTTTGTTTTGTGTGAAAGTGAATGATAAAAGATCCATGAAATCGACACAGAAAGGCAGAACAGCAGAAAGAACTGAGGGCTCTCCATCATAGCGGCTTCTACCCTCCGCTGACTTGTATAACAATGGGACCTACACACCCAACTGCAGATCTAACACAGCTGTGCATTTCATTAGATGAAGAGCACTAGTGACACAAGTAAATAATTAACTTATTCTGGTCCGCTGACTGTGGTTATGAGACCAGTCATAGCTGACAGATTTTAATACAAGTTAACACAAAGACGGCATAATGAGCTTAGAAGTTAAAAACAAAATATTTAGACAGAATCCAGCAATGTGAAGCTCACTAGGCCATTTATAAAGTTTCTGGTTTACGGTGCGGGGGGGGGGGGGGGGGTGGAAGGGGGGCGAAAAGTAAAAAAAAAAAAAGAAAAGAGAAAAAAACGCACTCCCAATAGTCTGTTTATAAAAGGGATGTGGGTTTTTA
>JAAGNO010002923.1:18756-45509 GCA_033439905.1 Ceryle rudis | reverse complement strand
AAGAAAGAAACGTGAGTGGGTAGAGTGATGCAGTGCGAATAGGTGTGTGTGTTGTGGGTGGGGGGGGGGGGGGGGGGGGGGGGGCGGGGAAGAACAGGGACAAAAAGAAAAACGAAAAAAGAGAAAGCTATAAAACCTCAATCCTAAGCTTCTGTATTTTAAGAAGTGCTGAGTTTATAAAAGATCTATAGCGTGCCCACATATATTTTGAGAAGAGGACAGAGAGAAGCTTCTTGCTCCCCTATATTTTAAGAAAGTTCATTCTTTCTCATAAAAATCTGTTAAAAAAGCTGAAAGACACCTTCCCGATATACAACATTACTTCTAAAAGTAAGTAGCTGCAGTTCATTTCAAAATGTAAACTTGATTTGATTTTGCAGTCTCTTGCCCTCAGAAGCCCTTTAAGAGACTAACGCTTGCAGGTCTGCACTGAAATCTCCTGAATTTGCTTCTCTATTTCAGCCCCCATCACTAAGCAAGAGGTTTGCAGCAGGGCACTAAAAGGCAAGCCTCACAGTTCTGCATTGCTGAGCTGCTACAAAAAGGTGACCACGTGAATTAATCCATTTAAGTGGAGTTATCACTTGCAACAGGCTAGTAACACAGTAAAGAAGAGGCTGGATTTATGACAGCCCCAAGTTCCAAATGCTGGCCTGTCCAAATATGAACTGCATTTCACAGTGGAGCTGCCCAACTACTCCCCATACAATATTCATAAATAGGGCACACTCAAACTAGTTGGTAACTGTGCTCTGGGGCCCTTATGACAGGTTATTAAGATTTCCTAATTGTTACTGATTTAGACATCACATGAAAATTGATCCCCAGCGTTCATACATGACATACAAAATAATTTGGTTTCATTCACTTCCTTCCGCTCACAACTTTCATATGCTGCATCCGAAATGTAGCAATGCAATCTCAGACTAAAGCTATACTGTGGTGGGCCTGAATCTGCTCTCGCCTATACCCTCCAGAGTTCTCATCTAGGACCGGAATCAAACACAACCAGAAAACGCTGCAGACAAAGCAAAAAAAAAAACCACCAAAACCCAACAAACGAATGTGTTTCTAATGTGAACTAGCAAGAGGAAGTATGTTTGAGCAAGAAAACATCCAGCATCTTGCTACACCTCATTTCTTTTCAATTGAAAAGCAAATTTAATTCTAGAAAAAAAAATTGTATATCAATCTCATAGTGTCACTTTAGAGGGAAAACCAGTGAAAAATAATATTTTAAGATATTCTCCCCCCCACCCCCAAAAGAGATGGATTAAGAAGTATGGCTTCCAAGGATGCAAGGGTTTAAATCACACATCTACACTGGTTTAACATGCAAGTATAAAGCAGCCATGGGCAGTGTTTTTCAATGCTATTGTATGCCAGCCAATAAATGACAGCCCACTGACTATGCATGATGGCCCCCACACTCACACACGCTATCTGCATCAATCCCGCAGCACCTCAAGACCCATGTGCCTCCACAAGCCCCTGAGAGAGCATAAAGATCCCTTCACCCCTATACTTTTGTCATGTGCGAGTTTCTTTTTCCTCTCAGGAGAAATTCGGGTTTCCAGAGTTGGTATCTTTTATGTGGTTGCTTTTACAGTTTGCTGACAAACACGAACATACACAGACTTGTAAAACAGCCGTTCAGCAGAGAGGGGGAAGGGGGGAGGTGCAGAGGGGGCAGGGACAAAACACAACAGTATGGGAAAGTTTTTCACCGACTAAGATAAGATGCTTTCTATACACACACATGCCAAATGAAAAAAAAAAAAATCATCAAATAAGTCAAAACAACCTAATATAGAAAACTAATTACTACCAGCAGGAGGGACATTAGAGAGTAAAGGAGACTAAGTGAATAGAAGCAGCAGTTAATACCGTTTCTATCAGCAAGATAAAAAGAAGCGCATTACTAAACGTGCTTGTTTACTTATTCTAATGATATGGTAGTAAAAGAGCTAAAACTAACTTGAAAGGTGCCTATTTTAGACTTATCAGAATCTGGAAACGCTCCTGAGAAATAAAGACTGCGTTACATAATTAAGAGGAGTTGTAGCTATAACACAGTGCCATATATTGTATACAAATGACAAAGAGATTTGCAAAAATTAGTAAGGTTGAACAAAAATGTACATCTGCTTCAAAACTCTCTAATTATATACTATGTTGGCTAACTAAGCATAAAACAAGCTCAGAAGAAAAAAGTGCTGCATCACATAAGCTTTGTTCAATATTGAATCATTCACTGATCTATCATATCACTTGCTACATCCCATTTGACATAAGAGGTAAAGAACAGAATTAAAATTAACAGATAAATAATGCATAAGTAAACTTGATTAGTTTTCTTATTAAAAACATCACTCTAAATGAGAGGAGGTGCTAGAAGACAATACAGTTTGTACACTGCTTTCCCATGAGCTGCTGAATGGTCTGATGTGATAAATTTGCATAGTCTGAAGCACACAAAGAGCTGATTAATTGAAACCCTTACAATGCTTCTGGAAGCAGCTATTGTAAAACAATAACCATAGGAACTTTACAAAATACACATGGCTGAATGAGTCAAGAGCTTAATAAAATGTGTGTTCAGGATACACTATTTGGAAACAGAACGAGAGATTTTTATTCTGTGCCATAAAATGCTAAATCACCCTAATTTCAGAGGTTCAGTTGAGGATTTACTGAAAAGGTCAGAAGGTTACCTGTTTGCTGCTTGAGATAAAAAATGCTGTAATTTTCTTCTTAAGCCAGCAAGCTAAGCAGCAGTTTCACTACAAATAAATAGAAAAAAAAACAAACCCCAACAAACAAACACACACAAAAAAAAAAAACCCACCAAAACCCCCCCCCAAAACATATAAGAAGTTTCAATGGCATTCTGACATCTCATTTTCTGATATTCAGCTTCTGAAGATAAAAATAAGGTAAGAAATTCCCACCTTTCCTGATGCCTAATAACTACTAATCATCCCACATTCCTGCAGCTGATAACAGCAAATTCTCTTTAATGTCACTTCAGCCATTTAATTCCTATAAACCCACTGATGTTTTATTAGAGATAAAGTACTAAGTCTGACTTGTAACATGGAGGAAAATGACACGTGGCCATTTAAAACTAACATCTTACTTCACATGTTCTGCTCATACGTACTGTACGAGTGCCCATTAAAAAGAGCAAGATAAGCAAGCGGTTCTCAACTATGAAGTTAGGCAAGCAGAAGGCAAATGCTCAAAGTAGTCAGTTTTAAAAAGTAAGCAAGGTCAGACTTTGGTAGATAAGCGGTATTGTCATGAAGTTTATGTAGTTGACAATGCTGTGAATGGATTTTGTTTTGACACTAAAGAACATGGTTCATTTAGGAAAACAAAGACCATCTTTCATGAATTTAAACTCGCTTCCTTGTCTTTAGAGTTGTTTAAGTGCAGATACTTCAGGAAGGTTTAATCCTTTATCTTAGATCTTCAGCTATTAAAAAGCTTCTGTTTGCCAGTTCAAACAATCTCTTGCTTAAATACAGTTTTTCCACTCCTCAGGAATACTGTTCAGTATTGCTTAGTTCTGTGATCTACAGGACCTTTGTTGGAGGTGTTAATCCTTTTTCACATGAGAGACTGAGAAATGTTCTTTCAGAGAAGTGATATATTGCTTTTTTCACATCAAAGGAGACCAACTTTTTCCTCATTGTGGCTTGTAGCAAAGCAAGAGGAAATCTGGAAATATAATAATTTAGTTTGTATGGAACTCAGATGAAGCTTCTTTAGCTTAACAATCCTTTAGCCTTCTGTGCTTTGAAAAGTGTCTTTGCTTGAGGAATGCAAGATTAAAAAAACCCAAACAATTAAAAAAAAAAGTTTCTTTATCCTTCTGGAAAAATATATCATGCAATACAGTTAAACCGAAGTCCTACAGTTCAGGCTAAATCCTCCCTGGTAGGTAAATATTTGTCAACAATAGAAGCTTAAGAGGCTTTTTTAGACTAAAAGCATGGTTCCAGTCCCAAAGATCTGGCTGCAATGTCCAGTTTGAAGATAAATAGTGAAATAAAGGAAAATATTTGCATTTCAGAACACAACATGATGGCCTTGTTTGTTTCGGTTTTTTGTTGTTTTTGTTGTTGTTCGTTTGAGTTTTGTGGGGTTTTGGTTGGTTTTGGTCGGTGTTTTTAATTCTCCCCATACGGTTCTTCGTTGACAGGTCTGGAAGGAAAGACTAACTTTTACAGGCAGTTTGGGAAGAGTGTATTTAAAACATGGACTTGCATGAAAAGAGGGTGTGGTGGACAGGCCAGAAGTGGTGACCCTTGCCAATACCATGCTGACATGTGAGAGGACACAAAGAAGGTAGCAAATACAGAGGCAGTGGCGTAGATCTAGACTATTACAGAGGCCTACAAAATCTACCTAGATATTTAAGAAAAGGCTTTTCTGTAACAAAAGGCTAAAGCTGGTTTGTGAGATTTAATCTGTTGCATCCCGCGCACTTCCCAATTCTCTTCCTCGTCTTCCTTCTGCCCCAAAGTATAGCTTTGAAATACAGATGAATTTGGAATACAGGAAAAAGCTCATGTAAAAAACCTTGACAAACATGGTTTGTGCCATCTCTTATTTTGCACGTTTTTAACTACTTCAAAATTATTACTACAATTCCATAAAATCAAATTTCATCTTTTATGCATTCCTTCTAGAAAATAAAAATATTTCACAGAAAAGATTGACAATACAGAATACATTGCTCGCTGAATGAAGGTACTTGTCAGTTTAAGCTCATCATAGGCTTAAATGATTGGCTTGAAGCTAACATTCACAAAATAAACTTGAAGTGGTAATTGCCTGCATTCAGATGATGATGAGAGAACAAATTCAGGGCTAATTGAAAGTTCTCTCAATGGAAAATGTTAAACTGTTAGCATTATGACTTCTGTTTCGTCATTGTCTATACTCCTCTGTTATGACCGATCCTTCCTTCATTTCACGTCAGAAAAGGATGATACTAGCTGTATTTTTAAACAGCAAAGGAGATTTTCCCTTTCCTTTTCATGACTTTTCTCCAGTTCTGTCATTACCTGTAATCCAACACCAGTGCCAGTATCTGGTCCTTTGCTGTATACTGAAGTTGCATAACACACTGAACTCCACTGTTCCTGTCAGTATTTTTTTTCTTGATATCTAACACATGTATCTTCTCCACTAAGCACATTTCTCCCTTCTCCCGTTTATTATAACATATTTTCACCTAATGTACTCCAAGCCAGTGAACTGAGAGGTTTACTACCAGGAAGGCTTTGTATCCTAGAAGAATGTAGTGATTTAGAATATGATCACGCCCCTGACCACAAGAGATTACTACAGATTGATATACTGGACAGCTAACAAGCACATGCCTCCTAACTCTGTAACACAACTGTTGTAATGTTCCCACTCAGATCTCCAAAACCAAGCTGAAAAGGACCTGTGCTATTCTGAACAATTAATGGTTTTGGCTTATTATTATTATAAGTCCACAGCACAGACACATGAAGGATCAGTCAATTCTAACCTGATGCAATGTCGGCCCTAATTATGGGTGCCCTCAAAACTCCCTACAGCAGTTAGGATGTTGGTTTTCATTACCATGGGATTTCCATGGGTATTTTACTCGTGTGTGGGATGGAATTACTAACTTCCTGTGGCTTTTGGGATATTAAAGAAAATACCACTAGATTCCAATACAGGGCACATGAACTGTTTCTGCATTTGACCATGTATATCAGGGATTGATGAGTAGCAACAGTACTCACGAGATGTCTGTGCTTCAAGACCTCTAAAATGACCTTGCTCTAGACCATGAGATACCTTATGTGCCTTTAGTGGTATGGAAGGCCCTCTTCTCCCTAAAGCCACACTGCAGGCTGCCTGACACAAGGCTGTTTCCTTCTTATTCTTCTACTTCAACCTTTTCTCCTCTGAAAGTTCTAGATTTGTGGAGCACCCTTCTTCCTGATTGCTGGAGAGGTATGAAAATCAGTTCCATTTAAATCCTGTTTACCTAACTATTTCAATAGGTGCACATCAATAGCCCAAAGTAGGAGAAAAATCTTACCTGCTTAAATTTTTCATGCAAATGCCCATAAATATTTATCACAATTAACCAAGCAGCTTCTTTAATGCAAGATGTAGGCTACTGTACAGTCCTGCACAGTACTGATTGTATTGTTACATAATAATTTGCAGCTTAGATGCCAAATGCCACTGATAAGGAGAAAGGACTAATTAGACGAAGCTCAAAATACAGGAAGAAATGGGCTTTGCTCTAAAAGTGGTCACAGGATTAAGAGTATTGCACATCTCCATTGTGTTATTTGAAAGAGACTCTACACGAAATCCTCCCGAGGGAGAATCTTCTTGGAGAGAAAGAAGGAAGGAATGGGGCAGCTGAACCATTCCAACTGCTCAACTCTTTCTGTTTGCCTCTGAAGCTAGGGATCTTGCCCTTCACTTACCAAAACTACCCTAGATGGCTGAAGTGCAAGAACTAGACTGGATTTTAAAAGGAAGTCAAGAATGTACTGCCCCTCATTTACTTTTCTGAAACCTTCAACAAATCAGGGGACTCAGTAAGGTCAGCTTCCTAGTTTTAGATCAAAAGCCATCCTGAAAATACAAAAAAACTTCAGTTACACCTGGCCACCTCATTGCCACCGATGCTTATGAACTTCTGTAGCCCCAGAAGGTCAGAAAGGACCTCAATTTTAACTTAAGGCTACACATGTGAGTAAAGTAAACGTGAAGCACAATACAAATGACTGCTTACGTGTGCCTAGGGTCCATCTGTAAGCAACTGCTCTTCATACCTCTTCCCATCACACTGACACTGAATATGCTGAAGCTGATTCTTTTCAGGCTTCATTTAAGAGAGCTCTAGAGCTGGACACTGCCCGTATGCTGGTGATATTTGTTGCAGTTTCATTTTTTTTTCACTGGCTCAGATCTACATACAGACATTGTGCAAGCACCAGCTCTCTCCTGACTGCCTTCAGGGCATATTTACACACAGAGTCCTCTGGTTCTGCTCCAAGAATACAGGATGTGAATCAGCAGGAGATCAAACCCAACATGATTCTGGGAGTAGAGTGGGACCCTGTCACAAAGTGCTGAAAGGGACACTTGCAGGGAGCTTCTCCTAACAACAAGCGCTCTCCCACATATCTTCTGACAAAAAGAACACTGCTCCTGAAAGGCCAGAGGATGATCTGAGTCACACTTGTTTGCCATTAAGGTCAAAGGGAGTCCATTGCTTTTTTTAAACAGATATGGAAACAGGCTCCTGATTTTCATCTTACTATTGACATCAATACTAGCGAGCTACAAGCCATTTCCAATTCTCAGTTTGAAGATCCAGAGGTGCCCCAGATCATGTCCCAGGTCTATTTTTAAAAACATTTTCTCCTTCTTTCTGGGATCTGCTGGTGCACTCCTAGTTGCATTCCTGATTTGCTTCCCTTTTACACCATGGCTCTGAGCTATCTATCTGCACACAGGCCTTTAGAGCAGTATGCATGCACAAGCAACTTGCAGACATCCCATTCTGTCTCTGTTTTTTTCTGTCCATACAGAGTAGGCCCTTTCACTGTTTACTCCAATCTTTCTCTTGATAACCCACTGATGAACCTATCACCTAAAACCAAATTCACACTGAAAAAAAAAGAAACAACCAAACCTCAAAATCTTGTTAAAAATGGGCAACTACTGCATTTTCCAGCTTCTAAGTCAACAGCGAGTTGTGTTTTCCAATTCCTCTCCTCATCTCCAGAAACAACATTGCTAAATGAGGTGAACTTAAAAAAAGATACGTTCTTTCACCACTGCATTTATAAAAGAACTGAACCAATGAAGGGAAACCCGCTTGATGATATTGTGTATGTATAGTAGGCATATTCAACATGCATTGATTTTTATTACATGTGTAGCTTACCTTTCTGCCCATGACGACTGCTAAATTTATCTCCAATTTCTGGACGTCTAGTTTGCCTCAACAACATTTTGATCAAGAAAGCATCCTCTGCATTTGACGAAATCATTACTTTTTCAATATAAGAATCAGTCGCACCTTTGTAGCTAACATGAGAAGACAAAACGTGAGTTATACGTCTGTGAACCAAACACAAGTAACAAACAAGTTATCTGTGTATTGGTAAGCTTCTGGCCAAACTGTAGTCATGGAACTTATATATGGGAGGCCAATGGAGCAAAGATTATATGTATATATATTTTTAAAGTTCCGGAGTATGGTGTGTTTCTGGAAAAGGCTTAAGAGATACAATATGAAATATTATGAGATATAAAATGAAACACACAGAAGTGAAGCAAACCTAATTCTGCCTTTCTGATCTGGGAACCAATTGCTCGCCTTGCTCTCTGTTAATTTACTAAACTGTCAAGGCTATTTGTAGAATCATAGACTGGCTTAGGTTGGAAGCGACCTTAAAGATGATCTAGTTCCAATCCCCCTGGCCCCAGGAGACGTACCCCCCTCACTACATACATACATGTGTTCTCTGCCTCCTACTCATCCTACTTTTCTCCTGCTTCTCCATCACTTCAGCCATGAGTGATTGCTCTCCCTTCTACCACTGTCTGAGCTCTCTCCTCAGTTTCCCCTGGGTACCTACCTACTCAGTGATTTCTCTCTATCCATCTCAGGGAGGGTTCCTCCCTCTCTTTGCAATTCCAGCCTTTCCGGTGTCAGAATCTTACTTATTAGTGACTAAGTGGCTAGGCACTTCTGAAAATAACCTAGGCTCCGAAAAATCAAGACCTAGAGAACCTGGTCTAATTTGCAGAGGAAAGTTTATTCCTTCAAATTTTCTAGAATTTAATATTGTCTCCAATACTTCTCCTCCATGTACCTTCCCCTGCTATAAAGTTATGATGCAACATACGTTACTGGCACATCTTTGTACTGTGGCTGCTGAGGTACACTACTTCCTTCCAGAGGTGTCTGGGTCACAGTTGGCATAGATTTGTTCACAAGGACTTGCTTATTTTCTACTTTTTCACCTAAAAAAGAACAAGAAAAAAAAGCACCACGCAAACATCTGTCTACCTAAGTTAGCAATACATTTTAAGCTTCAAAAAAAAAGTAAGCTGGAAGACAAACTGGGAGGAACAGGTCCAAGAAGCATGCCATGTTATTTTATTAAATATTGCACAATAAGGGAATCACTAAACTAGCTTTATTTTTAGTAAACCAAAGCAGCTGGCGTGCTGGGTGCAATATAAGACGAGCTATTCAACATACTCTGGGTCTAAAGAATACATCTGAAATCATCTGCCATATGGAGAAAATTAACAAGTGACACTGTAACTGACGAATTTTAGAAATTCACACCTAAATTTGGGATGTAACATCATTTCTGCAATGAGCTGTGCAAGGCTATTTTCAGGCTCTCCTTGCAGTTACTTTTTCCTGCTGCTCCTGGCCTCATACAACAGCTGTTTTCCCTTCCATTCCCTTATCCTGCCCTTCACACAGAAAACCAGATCAGTAGCAGCACGCCCAAAGAGACTCGTGCACGTCACGTACCTGCTTCCCACCTCCTCCACAAAATTACACTGAACTTCAGCCTATGTCTCAGTTCATGCGGACAGAAAAATTTCGAAGAGGTTTTTACCTACATGCTGAGAACAGCCTCACTCTGGAGTCTAAGCCAGTCCCATCTGTCTCAACACTTCAGAAGATTCTTGCATTTTTTATATAACTTTGAAAGCTCCTTTGTGATGTGTTACAGAGCAAAAGAAACCCTGTTGTGTTGCTGTAATGGAATTAAGTTTAGTACCTTTTACACTACCTTTCTTATTAGATCTCCAGAGCTCTACTAAGTCATTTCCTAATTGAAGGATGACAGTATGGGAAGATTCTCTCTCAAATTTATTTCCATTGGAAAGTTACACACATCCTCATAACTAAATGTAGATGTATTTGCTTTCTTGTCTCTCTCCAAACATACTACAGAAGTGTTAAAAACATAAGGTTTCGTTTCATCAAATTACTACAGTAACTGACAGCATGCTAGGAGATTTTGATGTATGAAATCATAATAATAAGGATTCTGTCCTTAAAAGCCAACAACAACAGAACATACAAGAGACAAACAGTAAAAGTGACAGTATTCAATGTTTGCCAGTTTGGGGACATAAGAGGAATACATGTTCTAATGCTTCAATAGAGTCACACTGTTCCAAGACTCACTCTTCTACTTAAATGTAAAGCTCCCTTTTCTCATGAACAAAAGAAAACAAACAAACCAGTGTCTGGTACCATACTGCTTTCAAAACCTAATATTTTTAGATTTTCCATTAAATTAGTATTGTCACCTTCATGGAAAAAAATAATTATGCTAAGTATAAACAAAGTACACAAGAAATATTAACAGAACATTAATTTTTACCTCAGATTATGAACACGCCATGACCAAACATGTAACCTGACATACCTGGAGAGCAAATACCATCAGCATCCAGAATTTCATGGCGCCAGATTGGTTTACGGGTAGCTGCATCCAACATCGGACCCATAACTTTATCAAATGTCTGGTTTGTGTAACGCTTCAGTGTACACTTGGCATTCTTGTATACAAGACACCTTCCAAAACCTAAAATGCAACACAAACTCATCTGCCTAGAAGCTCAAAGATTCTTTAAAACACTATCAGAATAAAACAAGAATGCTGATCCACCTGCTGAGCTACTGAATATAAAATACTTTTTTATTAGCTAGATTATTCATTGTCTTGAATATGCATAACGTTGCACATGGATACCTAGCTGATCAATATTTAAAAATCAGATCATGCATTTTTAGACACTGGACTACGGTCCAATTCTAAAGTTGTGCTAATCTGCTTCTATGCCTCTGCACATGCACACATGCAACACTTCTCTTACCTTTGGTGGTCCACAGGCAGACGTAACATCAGAAAAGAGACTGTATCAGATTGAGAACAGCATCTCTCCCTTTCAGGAGCTCTAAGAAACCTGAACTTTTACTCATGTTTGTGGTTGACACAAGCTAGCCTACCAGGAAAGTACTGATTGAGTGTTTCATCTAACTACCCCAGTACCCACTTCTTTCCTGGCTAAAAGAATTCTGAATTACGTATACTGTTATAAAAGAGGTTTGGTTTGCATTTTAGATGAGAAAAGTAGCATCTCTGGAATTTTTCCCCAAGTACAGCATCTAGCCACAACACTAAACACTTTCATCATGGTTAGAGTTACAGCCAGCCAAGATCAAGACTTTCTAATAACACTATGCTATTTTAGTTCATTTGAAAGATGGCCATGGCCACATACAGTACATCTATATCTTTAGATTATGTCAAGTAACTCCTGACAGGCACCACAGCTCACCCTGTAAATGTTACCAGTCTACCAGAAAAGAAAACATTCAATTTTAAATCATGCCTGTTGTTGTTTTAGAAAAGGAGGCATAAATTAAATGCAGCAGACATTAATGCCAAAGATACATGTCTAGGAATACTATTATTGCTGCCTAGCAACTAGGAGGAAGGGAGTGTGGGAGGGAATAGAGTGATGGAAGAATCTGATTTTGGCCACCCAAAACTAAAACCAATTTGATCACACTGCATCATGCCTTCTACACACTTCTACTATGTCAAGGAAATTTATTTAGCACAGAGAGAGTAGATAGACTGTGTTTTCAGGCAACTCTCCTCCAACCCCCAGCAGCATTAACATAAAGCGCTGAAGAACTGTGAAGAGAGTGAGAAAGGCAAGCCCAGCACAAACACAGGTTTCACTTAATTACTTTGTATTTGGTGCTTAGGTATCTTACATTATTTTTTTGTAAACTGAATTTTTTTAAAAGGGACCATTTACATTTTTTTTGAGGTCAAAAGCTACCCATTTTTAATTCTGATATTCCACACTCTGAAGTTTATTCACATGTTGGCAACCTGACTGCACTACTGCATGCATGGAATCACAATTGTTATTCATGCAGAAAACAAACAAAAGCATTCAAAGCAGTTTTGGAATTCAGTTTCTTAATTGGAGATGTACTGTTCATAACTGCAGTAAGAGTTATTATGGGACAACACCATGAGACAACAAGTTTATTAAAACAGGTATTAGGACACAAACTAGAGATGCAGGGAAGAATTGATGGTTCTTACCTCTGTCCAAAGAGGCCTTGTTCAAGACAAGAGCATCTTCAATATCATAACCACTGTAGCTCATCACAGCGACTGTGGCATTCTGTCCAGCAGGCAGTTTCTCAAAATCTATCAGTTCGATTGTTTTTGTTTTTACCATTGGTTTTTGTGGATAGGCTAGAAGATACATGAGAGTATCAATCCTGTTTCTTTGATTGTATCCAATAGTACCTGCACGTAAAAGAAAAACAAGTGTGTGAATATTACTGAGTTTCCTATAAATGTTTTGGCTACAAAAGTAACAAAATACAAATTAACTAAAATCACAAACTGAAGGATTTAATCTAATAATAGAAATTCCTCAAGAAAAGAAGGGAAAAAAATCATGGAGACTGAATCAAAACAACTTTATATTATTGTATTTCAATAAATATGTAAGTGGCCTTCTTAATTTAAGCTTCCAGATTTTTTTTTTTTTCCTCAAAAAGAAGAATAACAAAAGAAATTAAAGTCAAGTCCTATAAATGACTGAATGCAAATAAGATTTCTTTTTTAAACATGACACTGAATGAAATTGCAGGAATGGTCTACTTTTATTGTTCCAATAGCCATAGGGTCTTTTTTGGAGAGCTGAACTTGTATTCCATAGACCTGATCCAAAATTTCATGAGAATCAACAGAAAGACTCCCGTGGAGTTCAAGAGGAACTGTGGATCAAGCTCTGCATCTTCCACATCATATTTCCTTCCTTTTCTGGGCAATAATTAGTTCAACGCCAGCCTGTGTTAGAATGTTACAAAGCATAAACAAAGCATACAGTTCACAGCGGCCAAGACTGATTTACTTTCTGAAATTAGAGGCATCATTGCTAGAAAGACTACAGTAGAAGTTCTCTCACAATATATTTGCCTTTTTACATGAAATTAATTTTAAATTTATGGTTCAGAATTCAATCCTTTGTATAGACCTCCCAGCTTGAGACTGAAATTTTTGGCCCTGTCCCATCAGACTGCCAAAGTGTCTTCTGAAATCTGAGGAAAAAATAATTAACACCCAGCAGGGAAACATAAACCGTTGTTTAACAGAACAAAAGTTAAGGTAATCATATGTTATTAGAGTTTGCTGTACCAGGACTATGCTGTGTCTCTAAGCAATTAAGAAATTACAGCCTGAAAAGTTAAAGTTTTAAAACTTTGAGTGCTAAATATTCTGCAATACTTCTGCTTAGGAGGCAAGTCTTTCAAAACCTTCCCATTTTCTCCTGCAATTGCAGAGGCTGGCTGCTGTCAAGAGAAGGTCAAAGCAGCCAAGCCTTCACATAGCCACAATATAGTACAGCTGAACACAAATCTGCTCTAAGGGGAGGCCAGCTTCACATTTTAGTTGCATCTACCTGCAATTTCCCAATGTCTGCGTTTAAATAAAATTTCAAGAAAATCAAGTATCTAAAACCAGGCAGCATCAAGGGCATTTCCAAAGACCCATCCTGTCCTTGGCACTAAGCTCTCTCTACTAAACCACCACAGGTCTACTGTTCCCAAGGAAGAGAACAGGGAGATAGCTCAACAGGCACCATCTGAAAATAAGCGGTTATAATCGGCTCTTGCACGCCTGGTCTTCTCTTGGTTCTAGAAAGTGGATTTGAAGCCACAGGCAGAGCATTTTCAAACTGCAAGGAAGATTTGTTAGAGCTGACAAGCTTTACTTGTCTCTTGCTATTCTGTCTTTTTCTCAGAAAAGGAAAATAATCATCCCTGAGCAGTACTTTCTGTCTCCAGTTTAAGCAGCAAGCTGGTAGGGCCTTGATTCATCAACACTGAAGACCTTCCCAGTCACCTTCCTGCAAGGTCCACCATCTGAAGGCCCTATTAGTTCTGACATTCTCTTAGCCTAAGTATTAATCACTGTTTTCATGAAAAAAAAACAAAAAAAAACCAAAAAAAACCAAACAAACAAAAAAAAACAAACAAAAAACCAAGTATATATATAAAACACTGGTTTTCCCACTATACAGCTAGGAAAATCTACTTCAAAATTAAAAGCTTCAGGTTTAGACCATTTCTTCCCTCTGCACCTAGAATGAGTGTGTTCTTTGAAGACAGGTTATCTGCTGTAGAACTCATTAAAAGTTTCATGTATAGGTACATTTTCCTTTTGTTGAGAGAAATCTTCTCCTGAGTAATCCACGCCAACTTTCACTTTTGAAATGCTTACAATTTTTTTCCCACTGAGATGCTTCCAAGCTGTACCTGCTGTGGTTCACTGCCTAGGGATGTTAAGATACGATAAGTCTGGAGCACCTGATCATAGCTAAACTTGCCCTTTCTATCCCAGTAACAATCTGCGGAGGCCCCCTGTGTATCAAGGATTACAGATGACACTTTTACATATTTCAGGGAATGCAAATTATATCTCCCTCAGATGCTTCAGGTATTTCAAAGTTGGCATTTTTATCAGCGGTTCAGATAAACCTAACAGAACTGTTACTGTTTGTATGAGACCAGGAGCCAGGCTGACATTATTGAGATTTTGAGCCTTAATAATACACCGTATTCGGGCAGTTCTTCAGGAGTTGAATGCTGTACTGTATGGAAAACATACACATATATCTATCTATATATATATCAATGCTGGATATCCTTGGAGGAAAGAAACCGGTTAGAGAATTATTCAGGAGCACAAGTGAAATTAATGAACCAAAAAGCATGCGGTACATCAGCAGCATTTGTCCTAATTGCTACAATTTAATGGTTATACAAATAATGCCTTCTCTAGATTGGTCTAACAAACCACAGCCTTAAAACCACAATCTGCTTATTTAAAATCAAGAAGCAGCTCTCTTCTTCTTTGAGGACTGCTGTGTTGGGACGAGACCTCCATGTGGGCATTGCAATGAAGTCACTAGCTTTATTTCTGTTGAGCTCTTGTTTGCTTCAGCCAAACAGCCAAGCAAAACCAAAGTATAATTAAAGTTCACCATAACAAACCCTGCTCACAATGACACACGTTTATAATTATCCCAAGAGCAAGGACCAATTTTCTTTTTATTAGTAATTAGCCCTGTTTAAAGCAAAACCCACAAGGTTGACCTGAGTCCAAAGATAATTTTCTTGCTTCTCTCAGCACTTGGAATATTGTGAATGGACATCTGCATTCTTTCCTTTTTTCTATTTCATAGAATCATAGAATCATCAGGGTTGGAAGGGACCTTAAAGATCACCTAGTTCCAACCCCCCTGCCATGGGCAGGGACACCTCCCACTAGATCAGGCTGCTCAGAGCCCCATCCGGCTTGGCCTTAAAAAACTTCCAGGGATGGGGCTTCCACCAATTCTCTAAGCAACCTGTTCCAGTGTCTCACCACCCTCATGGTGAAGAAATTCTTCCTAATGTCCAGTCTGAATCGATCCATCTCTAGTTTTAATCCATACCCTCTAGTCCTATCACTGCCCGACAGCCTAAAAAGTCCCTGCCCAGCTTTCTTGACATTTCCTGAAAGTTTTTTTTTTTTTAAAGTACCATTTGATCTTTCTTTAGCGTGAAGTAATCACTCTAAAAATGCTATCTATCGATATTTAGCATCAATGGGATATTGTTCTTCTGATGCAGAAGGTTTTGAAAACTCACCAGAACGAACAGCCAGCTAAAATATGCATTTATCCAGTTCTCTGGTGTGTTACTTACAGCAACATTAAATTGTGCGATCAAAATTACCAAGTGTGCAGAAATCAATCTAAGCAAGATATGAGCCAAAAGGGCTATTATTGCACATGCCAGGAAAAGAATTGCTGTACTGCTGTATTTCCCCTGATTTCACCATGGATTTTGTAATATTCTGTCCTTTTATATGAGCACAAACCAATAGAGAAAGGAGTACAGTTGTTAAATGCTGCACTGAACATTGTGGAGGGGGCTCCTACTCATCTCAGAGAAATTTTCACAGTACATGTATTAAGTTATCTGTATTTTCACCAGTTTCAGATTTCATCATCTTTTCACTGTAGAAAGGTTAAGAAGTCAGTTAAAAATGAGTATGGGTAAACCGTGGAAGCAGTCTGGCTCACTAATGCCTCAGCACTTCTGTGCCTGCTACCAGGGAGGGAAGAGCTGGCAAAAAGGGACCATGTTGCAGAGCAGAAACACTGCTGCTCCAAGAGCAGTGGCAGAACTGCTCCTGGGGTGCATAAAGAAGAGCATGTCCAGCAGGTCAAGGGAGGTTCTCCTCCCCCTTTACTGTGCCCTAGTGAGGCCGCATCTGGAGTACTGTGGCCAGTTCTGGGCTCCCCAGTTCAGGAGGGACAGGGAAATACTAGCAAGAATCCAACGCAGGGCTACAAGGATGATGAAGGGACTGGAACATTTCTCCAATGAGGAAAGACTGAGTGAGAGCCCTCGGGCTGTTTAGCGTGGAGAAGAGAAAACTGAGAGGGGATCTTATTAATGTTTATAAATGTCTGAAGGGTGGGTGTCAAGTAGAAGGGGCCAGTCTCTGTCCAGTTCTGCCCTGTTATATGATGAGGGGCAATGGTCACAAACTGGAACACAGAAAGTTCCACTTCAACATGAGGAAAAATGTCTTTCCTGGGAGGGTGATAAGAGCCTGGAACAGGCTGCCCAGGGAGGTTCTCGAGTCTCCTCTAGAGATTTGAAAAAATACCTGGATCTGTTTCTGTGTGGCCTCCCCTGGGTGATCCTGCTCTGGCAGGGGGTTTGGACTCGATCTCAAGAGGTCCCTTCCAACCCCTACCATTCTGTGATTCTATGATACTATGATTTTATGAACTGGGCCCTGGCCACAGGGCATCCAGGTCCAGCTGTGATGACCAGCAACAGGTGGTTTTGCTTTGATGTTTGTTCCAATTCTCTGCCAATAGGCTAGCCACACAAAATTGGGGAGCACTTCAGCTCTCAGCCCATCAACAAGCCTTTCTGAACTGTCTAAAACCAGCAACCCCCAGCAGTTAGTTCTCTGAAGCATATTTTTCTTCTCAACTCAATTTTAACACGTTCAGCTGGTTGTAGCACAACACAAAGTGGGATATAAAGGCCTTTGCTATTTCACAGAAGCAAAACGGAACGTACATGATACAGTAAAGGCTGGGGTTTTTTTGGTAATGTCAATGAAATTGCTTCAATGTAAACCTCTATAACAAAGCTCTCACCCTTCTACCACTCTCCTCTCAAGTACTTTCTGCTCTTCAGAAGCTGAAGTAATAATTTACACCCAACCCTCCTTTTCCTTACTCAAGACTCGTGTTATGACATTTGGGTTGAAACTATAACGCACAGTTGGGCTACACGAGCATCCAGCTTGCTTTGTGTGCCCACACTGCCACTTTCACAGCTGCGCGTGTGCGGTATGGTGGATTATGGCAGGAAAACGTGCACGTGTTCATTTCTTATATGAGGCTCTTGTACCATGCTTCACAGTCACAGAGGTACAGTGTGTAAAACCGAGGGACTTCCTATGTCTTAAAGGAATTTAAAGCTCCATTTAAAATTATTTCTCTAATTGTAAGGGCCTTTGATCCTCTCAAACATCATTTTAGCAATGCATGGACTGCAAACAGCACTTACTCTTGTATTTTTAACTCAAATACTTCTCAGGTTTTAAGCTACAAGTGTTAACTTTGCACTGAAATGCAAATGTTCAGCTGAGATCCTTGCAGCTGCTTTTGTATTTGCCACCTAATCATAACTTCCCCTCAGTCTTACAGACCAACCTGCAACATATGGTAAATTATCTATGCAAAACCAGAGGTATTTCATTTCAATTTCATTTCACTGAAATCCAGTTTGCTAAGTGCAGTCCTAGTCCTGCAAGATGATTCATTCTGCCTGTGAAAGGGGGGTATTATTTCAGGCACTTAATGTTATCCTCCAGAAACAATATTTTAATACCTATCACTTTTCAGGGATACTGGATTATAGACCCTATTGCAAGCACTGATGTCCACCCTCCATTACTTGTGTTTTCACACCTTTCCCTAACTTGGTGTTGCTTAAAAAGGAGCAAAGGCTGTCCAAAGGTGCTGGTACAGCCCTGTGACATGGTCAGAGGAGGTCAGTGTTGAGTAGCATAAGGCTCTCCTTTCCCAGTGTGAGCCCCTGGGCTCCCTCCATGACCCCAGGTTTTGACAGCGAAGGGAGCGACAACAGTGGACTTGGACATGAGACATTCCACATGGAAATGTTGGGCCAGGAGCTGCTTGGCAATTTCAGGATGGGGAAAGCAAGCATGAAAGGTGGACAGTTACTTAAAGGTGGGGGTTTGAAGTGTTACATCACATCTCTTCATAAATACGAACAGAAAAAAAGTATGTGTCATATTTCAGGAATATCTTCTAGGTCTCATCTGATCAGTAAGTGTAGAGAAAAATCTTTTCTGCCCCTACATATTGTCATTTACAGTGGCTTTTTTTTAAGCAGTTATTACAAAAAGCTTGAGGTGTTTGCAGATACTTCAGGCAGAGCAAAATATAGCTCAGGTCATGTGCCAACTTTTAAAATGTACTTTTATCTAGCTGCTTATTCTCGAGTCAGGTGTTTTGTCATAACAAACTGAAACAAAGGCTTTTTTTATTGCCCAAGATATTCAATGGCTTTTGTGTTCCTAGCGTCAGCAGGAACGTCAGAGGATTGTATCCAAGGAGCTAAATGTGCAAGACCTAGGGTCAAAGCAGCTGAATACACCAACCTCAGAAAACACAGACAATGAATTGCAAATGACACTCAAAACAAAACGGGAAAAAAAACCTTCACACAGAAAACTACAAAAGAACTCCACAGATACTGAATTGGCTTTCTGTACACACTGATCCTGCTTAACTGTGTGTGGTAACTAACCAAACCTTCTGAGACTAATAGTCATAAAATAGAGACTCGGGGGTTGGGGAAAGATAAAGGGATGGGGGAGAAGTGCAAGGGGAACGATTGCATCGCTCTGCTTCTTTTTTATTTCCTTTTTTTTTTATATTTAAAAGGGAGGACATACATCTGTTGCTATTTTCTGTTATTTTGATGCGCTGAACATGACAGTTCAGCACACGGCTGCTATTTTGCTAATAATTCTGCCGGAGAAGGCTCACAAAAGGTGCGGTGTTTCGGTTTCTAACACAGAGCACAAAACAAATGGGTTGGTAAACCCAGCAGAAGTGGTAGTTTTTTCAGGACTCTGAGCTATGGCACTGTAGCTCTCAACTTGTGAGCAAGCCACCAATACAAGCCATAAACTGGCATGCACAGCACAAGTCTGAATACAGCTGTCTGAGTTGATGTACTACTGATCACGTTCTTCTTGGGACTCACTCTGACTTGATCACAGGCCATGTGACTTGGATGCTTTAACACTAATTTAGCTCTTTATTAAAGGATGGAGTAGAACTTACCCAGTGTGAATTACTGACAACAGCACATTTACAAAATGGCTAGTTTTTGATGACCAGCTAGCTCGTTTGTATAAAGAATTCTGAAGTGATTGGGAAATTAATTTTGTTTCAATCATTTTGCTGAGAGACCATTATTTGCCCTTTTCACACAAAACAGAAAAAGCCCAAAATCTAAACTATGGCTGCAGAAGTGTTCAAGTAACTAAGCACACTCTTTCACATTTTGGTTCCTCTTATCCTCTACTGTTAATGTATTTATTTATTTATAGGGCATCTACTCAACTATTCAGGGAAATTCTCTCTCCTTGCTCTGCCTCTCTTTGTGAGAACACTTTTAAACTCTTTTTGTCTGGAAACCCACGGCACATTGCAGCATAAAAAGAATTAAAAAGCCAAACCACTCTGCCAATCCTGCAGCTATGCTGAAAACTTGAAAGTCATGACAATTATAAAACAAACAAAAAAAACCCCAAACCAAAACCCAAACCACAAAACAAAACCCAATAGTGCTCCAGTTTCTCAAATTTTTCTTTTAAGACCTGCAGATGTCATCTCCATTAAATAAAATTCACTGGTAATTATTTTTTTTTCCAACTTTCAGACATAAATTCTATATTCCTCGAAGCTAAAGAAGTGCTTTTTTCCTCTTTCTAGCAAAGCTTTTCGGTGAACTAGGAAAGAAAGAATTTCTCTGTTTTGTCACTTTTGCTGCATAGCTTCCAAAACTATATAACACTCCAAAATAAGAATAAAAAACCCAAATGTCTTACCCATCGCTTGTTTCCCCATGGCACACTGGTAAGTGTTTCTTGGAGACTGGTTGTGGTGAGGATATGGAATCAGCCCAGCACAGACACCAAGAAGTGTGAAAGGCTCAATCTCCAAATGTGTTGTGTCTCTTAAAAGAAAGAGTATCAATTTTAGTAGGCTTGTGAACAGACATCTAAACTAGAATTTATTTCATTTAGTATACTTCAATTCAATTCTGTTCAGGAAAATGTAAGTCAACAGTAGTCAAAATATGGATTCACTATGGCATTTTATTTTTTAAAAAACACAAATTTTTGCTTTTGAGTGTTTCCACATGAAGAGAAATGAAGGGCTTATGAATATCCATGAAGGAAAAGCCTCCAGACAATGACAACCTGAGAGAGTTCAGTAAGACAATAAAACATCAGTTCATACAATAAGACCCAAAATGCTTTAAGGAAGGTCTTCTCATATTATGAAAGCCCTTCAAATCAAATTACTATTCTCAGAGATCTAGAAATCCACTGGGAAGGTAGAGGAAGGAAGAGCAAGACAGATTCAGGTGCTGAAAAAGATAACAGTGTAGTTTTAGGTTTCCAAGGTCAGTTATATAATATCAGTTAGAGGGAAAACATCTGTGTCCAAACGAGATCCAGTGTCACGGGTGATACTGCATAATAAAACACCATTTGGAAAGCTCTGTGAATATTTTCTAAGTGATTATGTCGTTAAAAGGTAGTACTGGTGAGAAGTAAAAAGACAAGGAGAAGGAGTAAAGACTGACAGGTAACAAAATTTGCTCTACCTGGCATGAGCTTCAGAGGAGAAAGACCATCTTCAATAAAGACAATTAATCATAGCGTGCATTGGGATGCAAGTGGAGTGACTAATAATTAAAGAAGGAGTTTACAATAAAGCTTGGCTGGAGCAGGTCTGCTTTTTAAATCTAGATAAGTAAGTAGGAAATGGGGAATTTTTAAATAAAAGTAATTATATCTAAACCTATCCAAAGCAGATCTTTTACAGTGTTCTGGAGTTATTACACAGAGCTTGGCTTTAGGCATACATACACACCTCCCACACACTGCATTCTGAACATCCCATCTTTAATGTTTGACTTCTCTTGGAAGTCTTTAGGAAGACTTTTTTTAATTAGTTTAATAAATCTGATTACTAAATTTTAAGACCTTGCAAAGCAAATGACTGGAAAAAAATGTTTATTATGACAACGCTCAAAAGACAGCAAAGCATCACAAGCTCAAAAAGGCTGAGGAATTACCCACGAGTACATACAGACTAAAGACAAAAGCCAGCAGGAACTGACATAAACAATGCATGAACTGCTGGAAAAAAAAACATCTGAAAACTCCAAAAAATCTGGAAACCCTGAGCCTAGTGAAATTATCTACCAGTCCCATAAATCTTCATAAATCATAAATATTTTTAAGAAACCTAAAAGTCACCTGCTGGTGAGAGGATAGCCACTAATTTTCTCTACCTGATAAAAAGAAACTATGTTAATTGAAGTCTCTTAAGAAAATACTAATGGTAGAATGCCAGTTGCAGTCATGTAATTGCAAAATGTCTCAAGGGCCAGTAGCAAACAAAGCACAGAGTGCTCCCCCATTCTGTAGAACTTCACAGAACTGCTGACACTTCTCAAGCAATAAAACAAGAGACTCAAGACTTACTGATAGTGAAAAGTTAGCCAATTTCTTCAGAAGGTACCAGTGCATGGGACTACCTATACATTTTCAGATGGAGTATTCAACACAAATATTTTTCCATTGAGGTCAATCCTAGTTCAACCAAAGGAGATGCAACATACGCTGATCCCAGTATCTTACGAAGTATTCCACAGAGCTAATGAGAGACCTTCAAAACTTTACAAAGCAATTCGATTTATGCAAGTCAAAATATCACTGTCAGAAATGGGTCCCCAAAAAGTAGCCAATCTCATGAGTTTGAAATTCAGAGTTAAAAACAGGTAAGGAAGAAATTGAATGCATTAAATAGAGGCAAATCCTCCAAAGAAAAAGCCTCTAATTGGATTGGAAATGTAAAGAGAGGACACTGTAGCTAAAAGAAGCCTAAATTACAAAAGCAGGAATGTTAATGGGATACTTCACAATAGTGATTGTATCAGTTGCACTACCAGAGCAAGTTGTACCAACATGGTCGCACCGTTTAAAATGCAAGATGATCAGCTGGAGGAATGATGTAAACAAATCAACTTCTCAGGACGTAGGGAATATCATTACTAAACACAAGGAGCAACATGCTCATGGGCTGCAAGCTCAGAGACTTACAGAACTATTAGCTACAAGCATTGAAGCTAAACTCAAAACGAGCTGATGGACAACACAACTCTCCCAAAGTTCTTGGCAGTTACTGTGGAGTCACTGCCTCACACTAGTCCATTGGAGGTTCACTCCCTCCTATTTTTGACTCAACCGTGATTTCACGTGATACACTCCCATTAATCTTCCTAGCTGGGTCAGGTGTCCTGTAACTTAAACTTTTCAGCCCTGGTGCTTTGTGGAAGTTATTTAATTTGGCACAAATGACAGCAATCGTGTATGCTCTTCTTTGCTCAGGTATACAGAAGCCAGCCAAGAGCATGCAAAAGTAATTTCTTGAAGTGATGAAGTCTTCAAAAGCCTGGACCGGAGCAAGACAATTTAATTACAGAGTTAATGCATTTCATCTGACAAAGGTTAAAGATAATTGAAGGTCTTGTCCAGCTCCACTGAAATTAATTATGCAATTCTACTGGTTTTCATGAGTACTTGACCAGGACAGAACATTTGGAAAATGCATACTCTGCATAAATCTACTAATCGAACATTTCATGGCGATAACTTCGAATGTCTTATACGTCACCTTCATTTGACAGGATATTGTCAGGAAAACATCGAAAAAAAGTAAAATGATAGGAGGACTTAAATTTAAAAGTATCCTTCCTTTAATGTGGACTCTTTAATAACAGCCACAGGAGAAGAGGTAAAAACCACGAAGCACCAGGTCCTTCAGGTATGTGGAAAAGGCAATAAATCTGGAAATCTTTCTAAGTGAAAATCACATATCAGGAATGAGTTTAACATATGTGGTAAAGAATACACAGAATGACACAGACATTTTTATCGGGGCCTATTATACATCCAAAAGACAAAGGGAAGGTCTCATTCCAATAATTCAAATATTTAGTATAAGCTGGTTGTCTAAGGTCCCTCTGCAGCCATAAGAGAGACATATTTTTCCAAATGACAATCATGACATGCTAAGATAATCATTTAACATGTGGAACCATTTGCCTTCTGGATTCCTGTTGCATAAAATTACTTATAGATGAGCAGCCCAGTGATTAGAACAAAAAAAGCCACATCCAGAGAAACAAAGGATATACCTTTAAGCATTTCATATTTTTGAGAGTTAGGAGCAGGAACAGATCTCTCAAAACCCAAGAACTAAACCACTTTTTGCATCGTCCTATGGATAATTTAGGATGCATATAAATAGATTTCTTTCCTTAACTTTCATCTGGAGTTGTTTCAACCATTAGTAGGGCAGCCGTGTGCAGGTGTGAAAATAGTAACATTATCAATATGCTTGCATTTCAGAGAGTGACAGTTTTCCCTGTAACAGTGTTTGGTGTGAGTGCATACTTACTTATTAACTGTATGTTCATATAGTGCAATGTTACAGTCATTTTCTTCATTGACATCCAAATATTCAACAAGGCCTTCGTGCAAGAAGTCTTCAAAATTCCTACAGTCAAATTAAAAAAAGCACACTAGAAGTACTGTCCTTTCTTAGATTTCTGCAAAAATAAAACTACATAATACATATATTGAAGGAATGCAGCATGTAGAAGTTAAACAAGATAAATACTTTTAGAATAAAAGTTTTGTGCATTTTACATATTTAAAGAAAACTGCATTTTTAAAAATTAATCCTCTTGCCCATTGACTGCTTCACACAGTCTGACTGACCAATGTTACTTGAAAAACTAACTAAAATTTTCCTGAATGTACTCATCACCACTATAAATGCAGGCAAATAGAAGGGTAATCTAGTGAGTTTTTGTGATGGTTTTGCAAAATTTAGTTAAAGCTAAATTTAAATGCTTTTGTGCAAGTGTGTTTTTAAACACCCAAACTATGAATTTGCAGGGAGTTTCAAAACTAATTTTGAATGTGCCTAGCTTAGGGTGGTCAAGTTGAAATTCCTTTGAAGTGTTAGATTTTTCAATCAGGAAGAGGACAATACTGCCTTAGGATTTCCACTTGCAGAAAAATGAGGCTGTGAGATCTCTTTATTCTGTATAATCACCAAATTTCACAGCAGTAACTAAATAAGCGCAGACTTAATTTGACTTTAAACAGAAAACCTCCAACACACCAATTATTAATTTATATAGAAGAGCATTCTTCTCCCCTACGTAGCTAATCCCAAGATTGTGAAATACTGATGGATTTCCACACAGTATTTACTTAGGAAAGATGAGTATGGTCTACTTGAATTGTGTACCTGTATCCCTGAGCCAGTTCTTCCATATGCTTATTTGTAACTGCAGGTTTTTGCTTCTTGACAATTATGTAGGGTCTACAATTAATTGAAATACAAAAAAAGTAGTTAGCATATCGAATATTTAGGCAGGTTATTTATACTTACAGTAAGAGCCCCTGCCTACTCACAACCTTTTTTATAAACCACTTTTATAATTTATCCAGTATTTTTTTACTGATACAGACACACAAATACAACCAGTAGTTATGTAGACCTTGGTTTGATACACAGATATCCTGAACTGACATACTGTCTATGAAGTACCCTAAAATTGTACAGGAAAAATCAAGATTTCAGTTTTGAGGAGGAAGCCCTTACCCCCCTCCCCCCCTAATCTTTAAAGTAATATTTTTTTTAATTTTTACATTTTGTTGGATGGTTTTAAAAGATTTAACATTTCCCAATCTACAAAGCTGAGAACAGCACTAAGTTCTATGGATATTGCAAGAGCTTCATACAACATTTGAGTGAACAGTTTGTGCTCAAGGGTCCACATGCAAGAACGTATTTTGCTGTTGCTTATATGATGTAAAGTACAGCCTTTTACTATGGGTGACCTCAGATGAATCCATAAATATCAACACTACTTGGATCTCTGAAGGCTTTCTTGCTGCAAGAAAACACTGACACAAAGGATGGCATGCAAGAATGAAACATCAATGGCTGTTGCTATTTGGACAAGTTGCTCTTACAAAGAAAGAGCAGCAAAATAGCTACAAGATACTCGTGGAGTCCACTCTGAAGCCTAAATAACTGAAGACTAACAAGCCCTTTTAAATGGTTAATAGGGGTATCTGAACAATTGCAAGGTGGGGGGTGTCACAAAGCAAACTTGGTAAACTGGAAATCCACACGATTTCACTCATCTCTATTTTACAAATTGGAAGTTTTGCTGCGTCTCCAGACCTGCAAAATGTAAAATATTAGTCCTGACTGGAAAAGTGTTTTCTCTGTCACTGAATATGCCCCTACTCTGGATCTCTTGACCAAGTGTAATTAACTGATGGTTTGTATTTGTACTATTTTGGAGCCCTGAATGCCTCAAACTGCATTCAACGTGCTCTGAGATTCAATTGAGTAAGGTGGAATGCCAACCATAGCTGCGATTGCTGCTGCTTTAAAGTACACACAAAACAGGCACACAGCTAGTCAGTGCTAAAATACGCATATATTTTTTAACTCCTCCTGCCTCTCCCAGTCTCTGCTTTGTTCATCTTTTATGCCTTGTTCTTCAGGATAGTTACTTGGGACTGGAGATGTTTTACATGTAAATAATGTAGCACAGAGCTGCAATAATCTGACTGGAGTCTCCAGTCTCTACTATAAATCAACTTGATTTACTGTATTTTTTTCTCAAATTTTTTCTGTAATTGTTCTCAAAATATTATATTCCACTCTTTTTAATTTTAGTCACCCAATTCCTTTTTGCTTTTCTCTGTGACATGACTCAAGACACTCTTTCTGTCTAATACAGCTCATAAGCATCTCAAGGTGGAGACCTTCCTTACAGGTTTATTGAACTCCCTAACTACTTAAGTAAAGAATTAAATCAGAATTGTGAGACACACTTTTTGGTATTATAGCAAGTGGGCATATATGCCTGAGGAACTCGTGCACCAAAAGTAAAGGCCCTTGAAGACAAAGAATAGCTTCTCATTCTAAATTGCAATACCACACTCATGGGGTATCAGGCAAGTGGGCCACTTGTTTCTCACTTCACAGGAAGTAAAAAAAACCCTCCAAGGACATTGGATTTTAGTTAAGTTGCTGATCAGGTTGATTTTAAGCCTTCCTCCTTTATGCTTTTGTGTTTGGGGTTTTTTTTGTGTTGGGGGTGGTGGTGTTGTTTGGGTTGGGGGTGGGTGGGGGGAGGGGGGGTGGGG
>JAAGNO010002923.1:0-18656 GCA_033439905.1 Ceryle rudis | reverse complement strand
TTTTTTTGTGTTGGGGGGGGTGTGTTTTTTTGGGTGGGGGGTGGGGGGGGGGGGGGGGGGTTGGGGTTTGTTTTTTAATGAAGATAGAAGAAACATTTTGGTTTGACTTTTGTTTATGGATAAAATGTATTTATTTGTTCAGGGGTTTTTTAGTTGCTTGGCTATATACTATGTTTGTCAGATCTATCTGTTTTAAATGAGGGCTACTTATGGAGAAAAGAGATACTCAGGTCCTACAGAATTTGCTTAAATCTGTACTCATGAAAGTCTTAGCCCAGTGTATTTACAGTGCGTAGAACGAGTGTTTATAGCAAGTTCACCAGTGAGGTAATTCTGATGAGATGTTTACCTGCACAATCTCCCTCCATCAGAGGAAATGTAGACACATCTGTCAGAAAGATTTGTAGAGATAGAAACAAATTCATTGATATAACCTGCTCGACGCATTATCCGAAATGTGTTGACTAATTTCTGATGATCACGTATGACACCGAGGATGTTACCTATTCACAAAGAGAATAAATTCATGGTGCATTCTTTGCATATCCGAAACTCTCCTTAGAAATTATGATCACATATAGCATGCATAGAAGTACTTCCTACTTACAAATACTAAGAGTTGTCATAAAATTTCCCTTTTTGGACATGAATAAGAATTGGCTCTTTTTTCTCTCAGTAAAGATTAAAAAGTAAAGTGTCAGAATTTCATGTCATCTACCTATTTGCCTCCAAATTGCTTCAGAAACCAAATGGTGTGCTTCATCCAGCTTTCTGCAAGTATGTTTCTGCTCAGATGCCCATTCACCCACTAGTGTACAAAAAAAATAACACTCCTGAAGCCTGAAATTTCACTTGTACTGAAATGTCTCCAAGGTTTCCAAGAGTAGGCCAAGGAACAGTCCTGCTGCCTTGTCATATATTTTAGAAAGACATGGTATTTTTGATGTATGTGACCACTCCCAACAGCACCAGAATCCCTCAGTCAGTAGCTTAGCTCAACAAGCTATTGTGGGGTGCTTCTGTAAATACTTCAGTATGCTGATGCATGATGAACAAACAAGAGAGTAAAATTCATTTAAAGAGTCACCTGACCAAAGTCAGCTTAATATATAAAATAAAAATAAACATGGTGTCATAAAAAACAAACAAACAAACAAAAAACTTCAAAGGAGGAGACAAAGTATGATCTTTTAGGGAGCTTGTAAGACAGTACAGAGGTCTTTATACCTTAAGAGATTTGTATGTAACAGATCTTCTACCCTCTTAGATCACATTTAAATCAGAATCAAGTCAGCCATTCACAAGTCTGAAGGTTTTTATGGACTAAACCCACAAACTGATAGATCAAACAGTAAATTGTTTAGTACTAGATCACTAGTTCACAAGTTCAAGAATTGCTCTGTACCACAGATGGAGCTTGTGAAGGAAGCGTCCAGTATTTCTGTGCTGCACTCCCCTTTGGGCCGTAAAAGGAGACAGAAAAGAGTGCATGTGGTTCCACTGCTCCTTATATTTAACATACTGCCACAGAAAAGCAGAGCAAAGGAATACAGTTTGGTCAAGCATTGCTTTTATGTAACTGGGAAAAGGCAAGACAGAAGAACAACTGCTGTTTAATTCAAAGGTAAATGGAGAACTTATTCATGGTGACAGACATTAAATACTACTCCCTGGAAGTGGATGCTGTTGACAAAAGGCTATTTTTGAATCACAGTTGTAGTTTTTAAAATGTCAGCATTTTGAAAACTGATATCATAGTACCTGTTGATTTAGAAACACTTAAAAATCAGCTGTAAAAGGAACATAAGTGTGCAGATGCAAAGCACATATACTACACCATCCCTTTAACAAAAAAGGAGGCCTGTTTTCCAAGGCCTAATTATTTACAATCAAAAGCAAGTTGCCCTTTAAAAGGTCTTAACATTAAAAAGAGAACAGCATTACTAAACTTTGCAAAAAAATGATATTTTCTTTCTGGTTTTAAAGGCACTTGTGTGAATACATATAAAAATACATAAAGATTACAGTAAAATCAAATATTTTCTAAGACTGAAGCTCTGAATTTGTAAATTTCAGTTATTTCAAACTTAGCCCTGCTATTCTCTTTTAAAAGTACTTCAGGAATGGCACTTTATTTGGTGAATGCCTGAAGAAACAAACACATCTGTAACAGCACGTACACATTGTTGTGCCTACTTATTTTGCAAATGTGCTTAAAAACAGCACTGAAATTTGAAAAAAGCTTCCATTTCCCAGCTACACACATTTGCAGTCAGAGTTCTGAGGACGCAACTTCAGACAACCAAGTGCCATCATCTGATCAGTCTACTCTGCCTAATCCTATCAAAATATTTACAGATGAAGTTATCTACATGTGGAAAATGGCATCTGCGGCTGACTCTGACTCAAAAATTGTTGAAGGGTTTCCAAAGCCTAAGTCTCCGTCAGCAACAGTCAGACTGCTGAAAAGTTACATACCATTAAGGAAAACAAGGAAGACATTTGGATATGAAAGTTCTTCACCGCAGAGCAAGTTGACATCTTCAACTCCAAGATTACTGGCTAATTTAATAATTGGGCCATCTTCCATATCTGTAGTAATGTGAGTCATTAGGGCAAGGTTTTTAACCAAACCACAAGCCTAAAATAGAACAACATCTTTTATCATTTTATTCCAAAGTATTAATACTATACATATCTTTTTCTTCCAAAACCATACTTAAGAACAACAGTAACAAAAAGCCAGAGTATAAAGTGAAAGAAATCAAACAAATAGACTACAATGAAAATTAGGAGGAATGAAAGAATTTTCTGTATTACACTGATTTGTAACGTTTTAGCATTTACAAGCTAATAAAAAAATATAGGTGATGAAGTTGTAATTCTTAATGTACCCAAGTATGTATAACCCCCTAAGTCTCTCTTTGAAGCAATAGCTACTTAAAAGCACAATGGAAATACAAAATCACTCTATCAAATTGTCAGACAGCTTGTATGTTCTAACGCAAACATTAATATTTTAAAATAAAAAAAATCCAAGTATCTTATACAGTGAAATTTTATTTCAGCTGCTTAATGAAATTAGCTCGTATTTACTACATATTTATGCCAGAAAGTTCAGAGTTCCTCTAGTACTTTCTATATAAAAAAAAAAGAGCAAAAAAGTAAAACAAAAACACAACCTGTCAGCACCAATCATTTTATTGAAATAGTTGGATGATATCTTTAAAGTAAAACATACAAAGATGTTCTTCTCCCTCAAGATAAAGGATAAAGCCATTTTTGTAATAATAGTAGTACATGTTTCTAGAAAAAAAATCACGTCAATACTGCAACTTTGAAACAGAACATTTATTACAGAACAAAGGGATAAGAGTTTAGGATTCCTCTCTTTCTGCTCTGATCAAAAGAGAGCAAGTAGCTCTGCTGCTAAAATGGGAGTCCTCATGTCATTCTCATAAAGCCAAATGATTTCTGAACAGTTTCCAGCCAGGCCACTCGGGCAGGAGAAAAAAGGGAATACCATAAGGAGGACCAGGATGTAAATAGGTAGGATGTGAGAAAAGACACAAGTTGTGTTATCAGACTGAGGATAATTATCTCTCCAGAAACCTCCTCATCAGAATTCTTCCTCCGCTGGAGGATCACCTGCTTCAAAATATTCAGTGTCTCCATTCCTCCTCCAGGACAAGAAGTACTGAAAGCGAAACAGAAGTTGCTCACCTCGCCTTCAGGAGTGTCAGATGGGCAGAGCATCCCCCACTGAGATGGTTGTAGTGATCGAGGGCCACTCACTTTCCTTGTCTTCTCAAACTGAGAAGAGATTCTAGTCATCATTCCCAGGGCAGATATGTAAGACAAGCGGGACAATACTTGTGTCACACCTTGGCGGTCCATTTTGAACCTCTTCAGAGACCAATTTCCCTGTAGAATAAAATGAATATTTTATAAAAGTTATTGCAGTTTATCCCTGTCTCATCACTACAGCTCTTTTTTTCAGTATCTAGACAGAACGATATCTGAGGAGCTTTGCCCAGCAAATGTTGCCCATTTATACAAACCAACTTTCTAATTACCTATCTGCATACAAATTACTAATTATAACGCACTTGCACTAAGTATTAAAGAAAGTTGAAACAAAAGAACTGCTCTTTCAGATAAGAGCATGCTTTTGCTATTATATATTCAATTAGACAAAGATTCTCCATCATCTGTCCCTCACAGGTAAATCAATACTCAAACTTAGCTAAATTCAATTATTTTCTGTTCCTCCTTTAGAGATTTTTTTGAAATATTATTAAAAAAAAAACCCAACATCAAAGCTGTCTGTACTTTCTTGAAGCCTTTTATTTTTAGAATCCAGAGTAAAAAGACTTGCTGATGTGTCTTCTCACAGAAGAAGAGTGTGGTGAGGTTAGTTGTATCCAACTTCTCTGGTAGGATTACACCAAATACGAAATGCAAGACCCATGCATATTTCAGAGGCTTCGTGCCTCAGGACTGTCACAGGTGGTATCACTCGCGGTTTCAGTTAGGAGAAGAGTTCAAAGAATGTGCTAGGATACAACTGTTGCCATGCCAAGCAGATTTAATAATCTCTACTGTAAGATCTTGAATTTTGGTGCTGCAATTTCTGATTTCATGACACCTACTCCATGTACAATTCCCAGAAGCTGTGCCAGTGGGTACAGCAAGTTTCCATCCCAGTTACTACTCTTTACCCCAGACACCATGTTACCGGTCAGTCCAAGGCAGTGAAGGTCTCAAAGGTAACACTTTCCCACAGATTGCCTTCTGCTAATTCCTGTAGCCTTTACGATAAACTCCGCTCACCAATGCTAACAAATAATGTGAAGCTCGCTTGCTGTACAACACTGAAATCTTTTTTAGAAGGTGACTGGCTTTGCTTCTTTATTTATTTGCATTTTTATTATTCTTTATTATATTTATTCTTTATTTTATTGACTGCACAATTTTGTTCAATTTTGCAATGAACAGCATCACTGACCCAAATGATTTTGCTATCTTCTTCCACTGGAAAGACTACCAAATAGTCTGCAGAATTTCCATTTTAGCTTGTTATAGAAAGCAGGAAAACATAATGCCCAACAGTCAAAATAAATCTGACCACTTGCTCAACCTTCTCAGAAAGGGTTCACTCACTGACCATCTAATTCTTTAAGGACTGGGAGTTATCAAAATTTAAGTGGAAAAATACAACAAATGAGTAGTTTTTCATCACACCCAAAATGGTTGTACCTGTAGTCTAAACTAGCATGTGGTTTCTTCTTCACTGTCCAGAAGACTGTGAAATCTCAAAGACAGAAGGAAAAGGGAGGTAAAAATGATGCCTGAAGAAATAATATGAAATATTCTTTGTGCTTTGGAAGCAACAGGCTGACTCCTTCAAAAGCTGTCCAAAAAAACCCCAAAACGGGGCCAGGGCTGTTGTGACATCATCCCCAGTGGAGAACTCCCTACTGAAAACTCCTATGGACTGGGAGTTGCTCCTCAGCTGCATCGGATGATTCTGCAGCCGCTGAAACATCTATTAGGCCTGTGGCACTGCTGCCTAACCAGCCCTCTCTTCTGGTATTTTCCAGGGTAAAAAGAAGACCTGCAAAATATCACTGAACACCACTGTAGAGATGATGCAGTAGTGCTACACATTCTTTTGCATGCTACTGGTGTAATTATGAATCCGCTGAGTTATTTCATGCTCTTTGAGACTATCATTGAAGCATTCTGGTGAGATTGGAGATTGTCATTTCCAAGAATGATTTTTATGGTATTTGCTTAATCTCTTCAATAGTATGCACTGGGCATTGTTCCTGAGAAATTATTTTCAATGCTTAAGAGCAGATGGTGTTTAACTGCTTATGTGGCAGTAAAAAAAAAAAGTCCAAAGATAGTGGAAGAAGGAAGACTTTATAATATGTACTGAATAGTTTGCAGATTTATCTCTGTCAGTCCAAATGGAAAAACTGGCACCGGCTGGAAGAAAGCACGAGCATTTAGAGAAACAAATCTGTCAATTGCTTTGGTTATGTGCACTGTAGAGATTTAACTACATTTGGGGCACTCATAAAATTAAATAGTGATAAGCTTTAACACTGGGATTTGTAAGTAACAGACTGTTGGTGGGTTTGGATGCAATTTGTGGACTTAGTTTTGTTTACAAGAACTAAGAAAAACCTCAGTTTCATGCTAGTCAGAAAAGCCCTCTCAAGAGTTCCAAAGATGAAAAATTAAGTTACATAAATTTTACCAGCTACTAAAATACTTAGACTAATCTAATTTCTTAAAAAAAATCATGGATTTCAAATTCATTTAAAAGCAAGTAGCTGATTTTCAGGAATGATCTCACAAATTGCTGTTGCAGATGTGTGAGGTAAGAGATAAATTAGTAATTGTATTTTTGTTCTTGTTCACTGGCATGAATGAAAATACCCAACACTAGCAGACGGTAGACACGGGCTAAAATCTAACCAAGACAAATACTTAAAGGCTTCATTATGCGGTTTGGGGTTTGTTTTTTGTTGCAATAATATGGCATGTAGCAGTTTTCTTGTCAAATACTTCAGTATCATTAGCAGAGAAGTACTCATCTCCATGCTGCAAATTTGCTCATATGAGCAACTTCATATGCATAAAAAGGCACTGCCCTTAAAGAGCTCAAAATTCAACCTGTTTCTTTTTGCCTACCCGTCCTCTCCCCGCTCCCCAGGATGTCTTCTGTTCATGAGGTTTTCCCACTGTTTTTCAATCACCTTCTGGATATATGATGTACCCTGACCCCAGCTAGAAGCAGGTAATAACAATACCATGAACCATACAGTCAAGTAGAGCTGAGAAGACAGGAAGTTGAGTAAGTATGAAGATGACAGTTATTTTTAAATTGGTTGTTTCTACCACTGATCTGGACAGTCTGGATCAATGGGCTGAGGCCAATGCTATGAGGTTCAACAAGGCCAAGTGCTGGGTCCTGCACTTGGATCACAACCACCCCAGGAAATGCTACACACTTGGAGAAGAGTGGCTGGAAATCTGCCTGGTAGAACAGGACCTGAGGGTGCGGGTCAACAGGTAGATTAATATGAGCCATCAGTGTGCCCAGGTGGACAAGAAGGCCAATGGCATCCTGGCCTGTAGCAGAAATAGTGTGACGAGAAGAAGGGAAGTGACTGTCCCCCTGTACTTGGCATTGGTGAGGCCACACCTCAAACACTACATTCAGTTTTGGGCCCCTCACTACAAACAGGACATTGAGGTGCTGGAGCGTGTACAAAGAAGGTCAAAGAAAACAGTGCAGGGTCTAGAGCACAAGTCTTAAGAGAAGCAGTTGAGGAGACTCTGGTTGTTTAGCCTGAAGAAAAGGGGGCTCAGGAGAGACCTTATTGGTCTCTACAACTACCTGAAAGGATGTTGTACAGAGGTGAGTGACAGTTTCTTCTCACAAGTAACAAGCGATCAGACAAGGGGAAACAGCCTCAAGGTGTGCCAGGGGATGTTTAGTTTGGACATTAGGAAAAATTTATACACCAAAAGGATTGTCAAGCACTGGAACAGCTTGCCCAGAAAGTAGTGGAGTCACCATCCCTGGAGGTATTTAAAAGATATGTAGATGTGGTGCTGAGGGACACTGTTCAGAGGCGACCTGTCAGCGCCGGTTTAACAGTTGGACTTAACGATCATAAAGGTCTCTTCCAAACAAAACAATTCTATGACTCCATGATTCTGTGATTGCTTCACAAATACTAAACCATCACTTTGAAATAAACAGGGGGGGGGGGGGAGTGGTTAGATGATTAATGATTCTTCAGTGAATTCCAAAAGCCCTGCCCATTACAGTTCTACAATTTTAATCTATAGAGGATGTTAAACAGATTTGCCTTTATGACCAAAGATAGTAGAGACATCAGAATAACATTTACAAATTTCCATCATTCCCTGTGGTGGGAAACCTTCACATACTACAGTGAAAACAAAAATACTTACTGTGGAGATGGCATTAACCATGCCATTGGTGATTTGGTCTTGACGCATGTGCTTCACTACATCAAACTGAGCTGCACGCTGCTTGGGGATTACCTGGTCAGCAATCTTCTTCAGTTCAGAGTTAAATTTTTTGAACAAATCTTCAAACAGAAGAGAAAGAAGCTGGAAATACAAAACAATTGGATTAAGGGAAAAACTATACTTCTCCAAGTCTGGGAAATGGAGGGAGGGGACGACACACACAGACAGAGCATATGTTTAACGTTTCCACCTCCATACTTCTTGTTAGTTAAAATATCCTCTTCGTTTCTCAAATTATGTTTTTCTCTCAAGTTTTTTCTTTGCCTTGAAGTGCCACATTAGAGGAATTCTCATAACAGAAAGCAAATTAAATAGAAGAATGGTCTAAATCTATGCATTTATCCCTTTTTGGTTTGCTTTAATCCTTTCTTCACAATACCGGAGCATATCCATCCATCTCTGTGCTATCCATTTTCTAACCATTTTCCCTAATCTGCTACATTATAACCCGTTTGATCTAATTCTTCCTTCCTAAAGTCACAAATGCTTTTAAAGATCTAATACCCTAAATGTACACGCCTGAATTACACACAGGATTTGGAGGCAAGACCAGCTTCTATTCTAATACTGGGTGGAGTAACTGCAGTAAAGCAGTAAGTGAAGAGTCACTTTGAGATATTCTACTATTAACAGTGGAAAAGGCTGTTTCAAGAACCCCTTCCCAAGATCTACTTAAAAAGGACAAGACAGACACCCAAGTGCTGTAAGAGACCCTGAGGAAAAGCAACTCAGCAGCACAGGGCTTGGAAGCAGTGCACAGTTTGCAAGACCAGATTGAAGCACAAAAGGTGCAGAGTTACTATTGCTTCTGGACAAACAGAACTAATAGAGAAGCAACCTCTGCTCCTGACAGTTGGCAAGACACATCTCAGGCTACATAGGCAGCTTCCTCACTCAGATACACTTCTATCCTGCTACTTTCTGCCAGGCACAATCTATGAAAAACCAATTACACCCACAGAGAGTCCACCTTCTTCCAACACCTGCCATCCATTTCCAGAAGAGCTACTGTCTGGAAAGTGCAATGCTCTTCCACATCTCTCCCTTAAAAAAGATGCCCGTGGTTTAAGCACAGAAGCTACCTAACACAGCTGAATTTAAAAAATAAAACACAACCCAACAGTAATACAACCCTTTAAAAGCATTGCAATTTAAGCCAATTATTTCCTGTATATGTATAGTAATTACTTCTAGTTCTTAAAATAGCCAAAAAAAGAAAAGGCTACTAAAGTTTGTGATCTGACTTTTTTTGCCCTCCAACCTGCTTTGCTTCTGCAGTTTGCTCAACCTCTCCTTGCAGACGTGAATAGCTTCCCAAAACACTCCAATCTGCATGACATGACACATTTTAAGTGCTCACAATTATTAGCTTTGCAAGCAAGCAGTGTGAATTCTGAAGCCTGGCAGTCCTGCCCTGGGATTCTATTTTACAGCAGGTCCAAGTGTCAGAAGAACAAAAAAATGCAGTGGCTACCCATGCCAGCAATGGCAGCTCCCAGTGTACAAAGCATTGTAGGGCTGAACAAGCTAAGTTTTCAGCCACCAGAAGCTAAGACATTCTGGAGTCAGTTGTATTATTTAATTTCTGTATGTGCAGAATTAAAATGAATTTTAACTGTCTCCATCAGACACAGTCCCAACTTTTCTTCACCTTCTGGGAACAAGAAAGCAAACTACTCATTCCTTTATCACTGGGATGGGTCACTAGCTTTCATTTGCTTTCTTTTACCTACATGCCCCAGCTGGGCTGAGCAAAACATTTGCCAAATAACACTGAGAAGCAGCTAACTAAGTTATAAGTTATTCTCTTCACAGGCATCACAAATGTATGTAAGAATAAAAAAAACCCAGCAAATAATACCTGGAAACTTAAGACAGACATTTGATTTGCAATAAAACACTCCCCACTGGCCTTTACGGAGAGCAACACTGGATTTTCTTTGACAGTCTACTCTACGAGACAAAGAACACGTAGTGTTCAGTCACTAAATTGTAAAGCCAGAGGTAACACACACTGTACGCTAACCCTTGACAAAAATGGAATCCTCTTTGCCCTCTGGACAGAGACTTTTTGCTGGAAACTAGTTAAAGGGTTTTTTTGAGACCTGGCATTAGCATGAAAGGAAGGTATTGTAGACTCTCTTTCCTTTCCTGATGCTTTTAGTACCCTTAGCATTTACAAGGCAATACCTTCTCACCAGCGTCAACAGAAATCCAGTCACCCTCAACTCACCAGCTATGTCACAGCTCATTTAGATGAGATTTCCATCAGAAATAAAAACATCTTTTACAAGACATCATATCTGGAAGGAGAACCCACCAGAGTCTCCACAAACTAGATTATGAGGAAAGTATTCTGAAAGTAGGGAAAGTAAAAGGAAGGCACGCACACAGTTTTATGATGTCTGATAGTCTTACCAAGTAAGAACTAGGCTCTTTTGAAATCAGTCATAGTATACATCTGATCTCAACAGGTTTGAGCAGGACTTAAACATTTAACAAAATATTTAACAGAACATTTAAAAGAATTCACTCAGAAAATGTTTTCGTATTTGATTTCCTCATCATAAAACTGCAAAAATCTCCTAGTTCCACATAGCATGGGGATTATTAAGACGTACCAGCCTTCCTCTTCTCAGAACTAATAAAGTAAGATACACCCCAAGAACACCAACTTGCTATTTACTAGTCTGGAAAGCATTGTACTTTGCTAATTTCACTCACAGACTCTCGGTCTGTAAGAGCTTTGACTATCTGTCAAAGTAGAATCTCACAGTAACTACATTATTTAGGTCAAGAGCAAGAGATTAAAGAAAAAGGATGGAATGCCAGTGATAATATTCAGTGGATTTCATAGTTAGTCCAGGGCCTTTCAGCCTGCTTCAGACCAGAGCACTAAAGAGCAAATTATATTTAAGGAAAAAAAAAAAAAAATACTGACAGCTCATCAATTGATTTTCATTGAAAATCCTAAGAAAAATTAATAAAGAAGTTAAGCTGCTGAAATACAGTTTCACCAATTAGCTTAATGTCAGAGAATTCTAATTAGGCGCCTTGAGATTGCTATTTAGCGTTTAAGCCTTTAGAGTGCCAAATTCTCCCTTTCACACAAACTGGTTGCAAAATTAAAGACATTAGGCAGCCTTAATTATATTATCAGAACAGCTGGGATTAGGCAATCTCTGAAGTCAAGGCGGTATTCTTTTGTCACAGGGTAGAAATCCCTTGCTTTCCAGGGTGCCGGATTTTGGTGCTGTTCCATATCTCACTCATACAAAGCAAGCTGCATTAGAAACAAAAAAAAAAAAAAAAAAAGAAAAAAAAGATGAGGACAAAGAACAGAGTAATGCTTAGCAAATAATGAACACATTAAGGAAAGAGAAAAGGTAGGTGAAAAGATTAAGCCTGAAATCGGTAGGTTTTGCTAACACCTCAGCTGGCACCTGGCCTACCAAGCCTCTAGTGGCAGAAAGACTAAGAGAAAGCTCTGTAAACCAGCTTGGCTACTGGATGCAACTCTGTTATCTAAAGCTAAAGCACATTTCGTACTCTCTTGTCCCACGGGGTGTGAAATTAGCAGTTATTGTTTTCACACATTTTTATAAACACAATGCCTTTTATGTCTTTACATTGTTTAGACTGCTATGTTTTTCTCCTCACATGGGAATCCTTTCTTCCTTTTTCTTTATTCAAATTTTAAATCATCAGAATTTTTATTCCAGGAACATGCTGGCATTAACAAAGAAAAAAAAGGCAAAACAAAACAGCAACCATTTTATCCATGCAAACTTTAGCTAAACACAAACATTTAGAAAGTGGTAAAAAAAAAAAAAACCCTCTATACTTTTCAAGTCTGTAATCCAATCAAATTATTATTACACCGATAACGGGGAAGAGAGCAATTCAAGTGTTCAGCTTGAAATGAGCTTTTAAAATATCACAAGGAAGCCAGAACTACTCTTAATCAAGTGTTACAACTCCCCCCCGCCCAGTTCTCCTTGATGTAGAAAAAATACCCATTGGCTTTGTTATGATGATCCTCTACATTTAAAACCTCTTTCCTTTAATTTGAAACAAATTTGGTTGGTAATATCTGTGTGAGCGGAGGCCTTTTTCTTACAGCTTGTAGGAAACGTTTTATCTGCTCTACTCTCTGCCTTTAAATATATTAAAAGAAAAAGAAACCAAATTACTCATTCAAACCAGTTAAATATGAGCAGTATGATGACAAAGCAACAACAAATTTTACTGATTAGTCATACTGAACTACACCAACATTACGGCAGAAACCAAATAAATCCATTATAACTTACAATATTTTCCCCATTAGAATATTGCACTAACGTCCTCTTACTACTATTTACACTTTAGAAATAGGTTCTGCTTCAGCACAAAAGTTTGACAAACAGTCATTATATTAAATGAATAAATTATTTTTTCTTTTTTCCTAACAGGTTAAGAGGTTTTTTTCACTTGTCTTTGTGCTTAGAATGTGTTCAAGAGCACCATCTTAGTTTATTCAGAAACAGGGCAGGGTGGGAAGGAGGACAGAAGTATAAGACAATATGCAAGAGCACATCTTAAAAAGTACAGTAAGATGAGAATTCCCACTGGATACAAACAAAAAGGAATAGATATTGTTACTTGCACTGCAGCAGAAATCCCAACACAAATGACGTAGACAGCAGAGATGCATAGTTTCTCCAACCTGGTGCATTATGCGTATTTCCCTGAATTTCTGATGCGTGATCAACAACTAGAGATAGTACTGACTGCCAAAAATCCAATTTAAGGTAGGAGCACAGGAAAGAAGTCCAATCATGAACTAAATTGGTTAATCAAGTAACCACACACAGCAAGGAAAAATCCATGCCATGGTAACTAGGAAGTTCCTCCATGTGATAGGCAAATTCCCACTGCATTAGGAGAATGCAGCTTGGCCAACAGCTGTGAACTCTCACCCTCTCCGCAAAAGAATGGTGCCAGTCAGATACCTCAAACCATTCCCTGCTTCACAGCCCTTTGTTGCTGCTTCTACCCCCAGTGCCAAAATTCTGCAAGCAGAGTCCGTACAATCCGCTTTGATTAGTTGCTCAAGTTAACTTTAAATCACTTACTTTGTTAACTCATGCTACTCTATAGAGGCTAGAAAGGCAGTTGACAACAAATAAGCAATCTTATGGGCTTCTCCAAGTCACAGGAGGCTTGAGTGGCTGCTCTGTGAGTTGCTACACAAGCCAGGTTCTCCATACTGAGACAGCCTGGACCTGACATGCAGGCACGTACTTGGTCCCAGTTTATTCTCTTACCCAGCTGCTTAGGGGGAGACACTGGAAGATGAATCTTTACTTCTGCCTTCTTGGCACTAACAGTGCTACAATGGAACCAGGACTGATACCGCGTTTATGCTGCTCTGTCCTTTTAGCTGGCGTGAAAGGCAATACAGAAATGAGGATGTAATTTACTAGTCTCAGTCAGGGAAGCGTACCTAGGAGTTTCACAGAAAAGCCAACAAAAATAAAATGAGAGGCAAAAGGCTTGAGTCAGTAAGACAGGGATGCTCCTTATTCTACATCTTTTAAAAGCAGATAGTAACAAAAACCCAAAAGAGCACTTTGCTCTGAAGTAACAACTCACCTGTCCTGCCAACTCCAAACGTTTATTTCCATAGTAGTCTCTGTCATCTACTTTATTCTCTCCTTGAGCCAAAATTACTCTGCGCACCATCACTGCTGTGTATATGCACTTGGCACGAAAATTGAATTCCTTCACCTGTAAACAAACATAAATAGATAAATACACACACACTGGTGTTTCAGGATCAGTTCCCTAGTTCTTATTCAGACAAACACACCCACTTAAATCAACACGTAATCCAGGCTGACCGAGGAGTTACAAAAGGCATCTGTGCACTTTACCTTTTCAAAAAATGCTGAAAGGAATACACATTAGTGACATTGAAACAGATAGTAAATGAAAACAAATTGGAATAAAGGTCCAGGTCATGAGAATAAGCTCCTGAACAGCTGATACTGCCGGGCTATGAAGGGGGGAAAAAAAAAAAGCATACTATGGTAAGTAGTTCAATGGTACAGCAGTTCATAAACATAAGGATTTCTTTTAATTCAATCCAAATCTTCCCTTTTATTTTGAGGATGATTTACTTTATCTCAGCTGCAAAGCAATCAAAGGTATTTTTCCTTGTCAACAAAGCTCACACCAGAAATAACTACACAAATTTACTCCAGTTTAAAAAAAAAGACATGACATACAAGGACGTGGGTCAGAATAGTTGATGCTAACAGCTCTCGAGCTTCTTCCATCTTTGTTTTCTTTGGGCCTCCCCACATCCTTTGCCTTCGTACTTTGTTTCCAATGTACTTCAATGCCTGTCAAGGAGGGGAATTAACTTGAGTTAATGTCAGACTTGTAACCTATACAAATATACACACACAGATCATAGAGATCCATATGTATTCTTCACTCAGTGCAATCCCATTAGCTACAGATGATACAAACATCACGCAAAGTGCAAAATACCAAACACCTAAGTGATTACAAAATTCTTGAAAATTGACACAATTGATTAGAATTAAAAACACAACATGTCCTTTATCATACGTCAGTAAAATTTGGAGTGGGAAGTGGTGAAAGAGCATGATTTCTACAATATTAAAAGAAAGGGGATTGAAAAGATATTGGAAAAAGGATTATATAAATTCCAAAGATAACTAGTTTATTTTGACTTTCCACCTTCAGTTCTTACACGTACTTGCCAAGTTTCATTCAGATACTAAACCATGAGGTGGCACTCACTGGTTAATAGGCACAAACACTTCTGTGTGGCATCCACATCTGTCTCCACGAGTACTTTGCAATGATTAATGGACTCTTACTCTCTTACCAGTTATCCAAAAAATGGAATCAATCTGTGGAATTCAGGGTTGGACGAGTTAAATAAACTATCCAGGTTCATAGAGGAAGTTCCTGCATGGAAATGAAGCCATGCCCCCTATGCCAAAGAATTACCCTCTCCACTAAATGACAGACTACCCTTTCCAGCTGTTACCTTCTTCCCAAAAGAGCTTGCTCACTTTTAATTTCTTTGAGAGAAACACAGAGAAACTTCGTATTTCTGTTTCTTCGCTTTCCTGGCTGCTTCGCATTTCTCTGTGTTCCTCCAGAATCACCATTTTACTCTTCTGACTTTGAATTATGAGGCCTTCATGCTACCTTTAAAAGCCCTCAAAGATGCAAACTAGAAAGACATTCACTTTACAGTGCTCAACATCACATATGCAAAGATGCAATAAAGTTTACAATGAAATAGTAGAAATAAGACTAATTGTCAAAAGCTTCTTCTAGCAGATGAAAATGTTCATGATGGAAATGGACCAGCAACGGCCTAGGTTCTGGCTAATTAAAAAAGTGTACATGAGCTGAAGAGAACTCTGGCGAGTCTTTAGCAGGGCGGAGGGTGGCTATTATTGTGGACTTTAGAGATCAGAATTGGAGGACAGCATCTACTCATGTTGAAGCCTACATCAATGGGGCTTCTGAAAAATGGGGCATGAACTTCTTTTTTTTAAAAATAGGAAACATCCTCAAGAAAAAACTCTAATCTTATGGACACCACTACTTGTGACTTACATTAAAACCTACCTCTAGACTTCTGAAAACAAAGCATTTCTTGACTTTGGGGTTTTTTTAGTCAGGTAATGAGAGCAAAGCCTCACTTCTGATGAGTCCTGTTCCCTTAAAAGCCCTCAGCTTAAAATAACCCCTAAAAACCAAACCTCAGAATGCAAAGTGTATGTCAGTTGCTGACACAGCAAAGTGGTCAATATCCTCGGTCTTTAGGATTTTATGGCTTCTGGCCATGTGAAAAAACACACCTGCATCTGTGTAAAAATCTGAGCTTTTTGGCATTCTTCCAGACTAGGAGCAAATGCAGCCATCACATGTTCCTCCGTGCCAATCATCTGTACGATCTCTTGGTCACTCTCAACACCCATGGCCTAGGAAAAGAAGAAAAGACAGAAATAGCACAGGCTTTATGTTAACTCACTGACATTTGCTTATGCTAATTTGGTATTGTTTGTCTGCATTACTACTAAGCAAGAGCTAGTTCTTCCCTAAGAAACTGTGCCATCTGGCACTGGCAGCACATATTCTAGCTATGGAAGAACGTTAAATGGAAATCTTGATAAGCAGCAGGAACACACACACACTTTTTGGAGAGCCTTTTTTTTTTTTTCCACTGACAGAAGATAAATTCTAAGGGTTTTTTTCTGAAGAAAAAAATATAAATACCAGGTGATAACAACCCTATGTGTAAGAAATGAAACCCAAGTCACAATCTACGATAAATAAAGGAAGGTGAAATTTCTTACAAGATTATACATGGTCTCTTACCACAAGCAATGTCACAAGCGCAGTTGATTGCGATGCAGCACGTCCTATTTGAGAAAGAATTTACCTCCTTTGCAGCTCTCTGCATTCAGAAGATGACTTCACTACACAATTCCACTTGAAAGACATTCTATTATTTCACTGATCCTTGGACACCTTCTTAGACTACACTGCGGAAAAAGCTTAATAAACTACGAAAGCGCTTAACAGATTTAGAAAAAATCTCTCTATCGGTAAGTGTTTCAAGGTGGCAGCCAGCAGTGAAGGCCTTTGTGGATTCCAGATGGTGCTAAAGCTCCCCCTTCACACATTTGCCTGGAGCTCTGCCATATCAAGAAATGGAATAATCTCACTAAACCTCTTCTGGCTGCGTTATAATATGTTTCTCAGAACTTTGTGAGGAAGTTATGTTTGCATTCATATTATTCTTCAAACTGCCTGCCACAAAGACCACTGTAAATAATGGCCTATGTAGACCCCAGTATTCTGGTTCTCATTAAAACCTGGCAGTGTACCAAAAAGTCACATTTTCCTCAAAAATGCACAAATACCTTCCCTTCTTATTGCCTTCACTGGGTGTCGCTTTGCCTAACACCTAGCTAATGCTATCCCTTAGCAAAACTGTTGCTCTAATTGTGAAGTATCCAGCTTTTTGTTTTTTGGGTTTTTTTTTCTTCAACACTGACAGGGCAAGCAACAGGCCCCTGCTGGTATCAGGTAGATATGTAATCTTAACACTTCCCTTTTTAGTGAATTTGGCCCTAATTTTGCACTTCTACAAAACAAAACAAGCAAACAAAAAACAACAGCAAAAAAACAAAAGGAACACAAACAACAAACCAAACCAACTACACACACACACAAAAACCCAAAACAACAAACAAAGAACAAACAAAATCAAAAAAGTACTCCAAAATTAGCTTGTAACATCACTAGGACAGTAAAAAAAAATACTGCTGTGTTATTGCTTATGTTACAGACACACGGAGGACATGCAAAGCAGGAATGGGTCCCATGCTTAAAGTGCTCATTTTCCTAGGACAAAGCCTAGGAAAAGGGAATTAACTTAAAAGAAAAGCACGAAACAAGAAGTCTTGTCTATTTTTGATTGAAAGGTAATGCCACTAAGCGATCATTTGGGGAGGGTGGAGGGGATGGAGACATTGCAAAATGATAAGAGTAGCAGCAAGAGGATGAGGAAGGAAACAGTAGTAGGCTGTTGAAGAGCATGGCTGGAAGGCAATGGGCACAAGACAAGTCAAAGCAAACATCGAGAAGAATATTCAGACTATCCTGAGTTCAAGCAGCAGAAAGTGGTCCAGCTGGGGTCAACCACTTCATAGGACTGGGGAGGTTCCTGTTGCCCAAAACATGTGTTTGCATGCACATGTACACGTGGACACGCTCATACACGAGAGCACATGTGAGAGAGTGTGAGCCCAGCTCTTCCTCCCCCAGCTCCTGTCTTAATGATGATGTTGAGGCGTTTCCATGGCACTTCCCTAGCATGTAGTTCTGCAGTCCATCAGGCTAAATTACAGAATGGAGACAGGCAGATGACTGGATTAAAAAGATGTCAGAGAAGTTCAAGGTTGACATCACAGAATTGGTCTGGAACTTTCATAATTCAAAAGATACAAGTTACAAAACTGCAGCCATAGGAACGAGCAGTTCTGCAGATCCACGAAGACCACCGTTCACAGCTGTTCCTCTAGAGCTGCATCTTAACAGCTCCAAGACTAACTAAAAATGAAACTCGGGCTGCTGTTCAAATCTTTTGCTGTAGATCCTAGAGCAGCTCCTTATAGCTCCCACATCAATTATAGATACTTTATCTAGCAATTCAGGGCATAAAATTCAATTTTTAAGTCCTTTAAGGTTACTTATAATTCTCTTCCTTCCCCACTCAGTTTTGGTGCATCATGAAGCATCATTTATTTCATCCGCCAGAACTTTTCCTGAAGAAAAATAGCCCTTACCTTAAACCAGGTCTTACTCTGTCATAGTTAGAGGGGCTGGGACCTGTTTATCATTATATGGGTAGAAGCAAAACTGTGTATTCTATATCCCCTATGTCACTGCTCAAACCAAATCATTGGTAGCCGCTGCCCAGGACACACTTTCCCATCCAGCGGGAGGAGTCCTCTCTGTTAATGGGCCCACCG
>JAAGNO010002920.1:0-26251 GCA_033439905.1 Ceryle rudis | reverse complement strand
TGGGGCAGCCACCACCTCTCTGGGCAGCCTGGGCCAGGCTCTCACCACCCTCAGTGTCCAAAATCTCTCCCTTCTCTCCAGTCTAAATCTCCCTCTTCTAGTCTAAACCATCACCCCTTGTGCTGTCCCAACAGGTGCTGCTAAAATGTCTGTCCCCAAAGCATATTTGCCCCCATCCTCGCTCTTCCTTCACATGTCCTGCATCATTTGATACCTGACATTTTTTTTTTTTCTCCTTCCACTGCAGTTCCTACTTTTTATATTTCAGATGTTCTAGCGCTTTTTATTTCTGTGCTTTCATTCCCCGTTCCTGGACGAGGTGACAGAGGGGACTCTCTTGGCTATGCCTCGGGCTAGGTGTTGTGCTGGGAAACTTGTCCCTTTCTGACCAGCTGGATCCGTCCCTTCCTGCTCAATCAGCATGGAAGAAGAGCCCCTGAGATATTCCAGCACAGCAGCGATGCCTTGTGCTGGAGAATATTCTTTTGTCCAACAGACAACCAACCAGAACTGAAGTCAAGACAAGTAAAATGTAATTACTTATGGAGACTGACACAGAAATTTGTCTCCATTTGCAATTAAATTAGTTCCCTATAAACATCAGAACCTGTTGGGGGGGAGGGTAATGTGATTTGTCTCTCCCAGACTAGTTATTTACTAAATTCTCTTTCTGACTCCACTGGACAGGCTGGTCCCTGGTCTGCGTTTTGGAAAACATACCAACAATGACGTATATTTAGCCAGAGAGAAGAGGGGGACAGCTGTTTTCGCATACTCACACAGAAGATCCAAATGAACTCGGATAAATCATGTAAAAAATTAATTAAAATGCTTTATCTTAAGGAACTGTGCCACCTCAGTGCTCAGAAATAATTGTGCTCCTTGCTCTTGGCCCCCAGGCGAGAAGATGGAAGAGCTGTCGGGTAAGCAAACAAGTAGAGGAGTAAATCCTAAATCCAACTGTACAACAATGACAAATGTCCAGAAGTCATTGTTAATAGATTAGTCACGAGGGGAAGAAAAAATTGTGACCAACTAAAAAAAATTAAATACATATTTTCGAAGAATTCTAGAGACAAGTGACTTTCATATCTGCATGGCTGTTCTGCAGAACAGAAGCATCCCAAGGAAGAAAATAAGTCCTTGTATAGAGTCATAGAATAATGCAATCACAGAATGGTGGGGATTGGGAGGGACCTCTGGAGATCACTGAGTCCAACCCCCCTTCCAGAGCAGGAACATCCAGGGCAGCCCACACAGGAACAGATCCAGGTGGGGCTGGAAAGTCTCCAGAGCAGGAGACTCCACAACCTCTCTGGGCAGCCTGGTCCAGGCTCTGTCACTCTCACAGGGAAGAAGTTTCTCCTCATGCTGAGGTGGAACTTCCCATGTTCCAGCTGGTGACCATCGCCTCTTGTCCTATCCCAGGGCACCACTGACAGGAGCCTGGCCCCTTCTTCTTGACCCCCACCCTGCAGAGATTTGTAAACATTGCTCAGCTCCCCTCTCAGGCTTCTCTCCTCCAGCTAAACAGCCCCAGGGCTCTCAGCCCTTCCTCAGCAGAGAGATGCTTCATCATCTTCATAGCCTCTGTAGGATTCTCTAATATTTCCTCGTCTCTCTAGAACTGGGGAGCCCAGAAGTAGACACGATACTCCAGATGTGGTCTCATTAGGGCAGAGAGGGAGGAGAACCTCCCTTGACCTGCTGGCCACACTTTTCTTTATGCACCCAAGGAGACCATTGGCCTTCTGGGCCACAAGGGCACATTGCTGTCCCATGGATAACTTATTGTCCACCAGCACTTCCAGGTCCTTCTCCATGGAGCTGCTTTCCAGGAGGTCAACCCTCACCTGTACTGGTGGTAGCAGATGATGGTGAATGCCTGTGGTAAAACTGAATTTGAAAACAATTAATGGAGCTGTTTGTTTCAGAAGCGAATCCCGGCTGCCTCTGCCAATCACAGGACATTTTTGATGTCGGTGACATTATTCCTAAGGCCCTGGCTCTGGCTTTATCTCAAAAAATCAGGTGGCATCTTCCACCAGGTTTACCTTGCAGGAGTTTGCCATTTGTTCTAGACTTAAACAATAAAAGACAATAGGAACGACCTTTCGGTGGTTTAGAGCATGGATATTTGCACCTATGATTTATCCAACAATAGCTTTCAGACTTCTAATCTGGAGAGAAATCAAAACGTCCATGACTTGATAACTCAGTCCTCAATAGATGTGGTATTTGATCATCTTTTTTCCTTTTTAAATGCCAGAAAGATAATTCTGTTTTTTGTTAGAGGCAGCAGCAGTTGTCTGCAAGTACTAATTTCCTATATTCCACCCCAGATTTTAATTTTATTCCTCCAGTTTAAGGACAAATTTTAACTCCCTCATAAGGAATTTGCAACAGCCATACTCATTTGACAGCTTCATACGTTATTTTGGGAACTTTGCAGAGCTGAATTCACTCGTGCCTTGGAGATTAGGTGCCTTCACTAACCGGTTGTGGAACTGCCCTCGGTAACTCGGAATGAACCCAAACGGGTTTTCATTCACATCGAAAAATATAATTTCCACACAATGTCTTCCAGCTTCTCAAACATCATAAATCCCCGTTCCTCTAATGCCTGCTGCTTTCTCCCCACCTTCCTCACCCATCTTGAGTCTCCGATTTCCTTTCTTCCCTCCCAGTCTCTCTAGAACAAGAAAGAGCTGCTCAGGAAAGAACCAAGAGTAAATTTCCTTGTCAGAACTCACAGATTTGATGAAATCCAACTGGCGCCCAGTTTCACGGGGATATGGGTGGAACCCAGCTAAGAACCCCACCTGGTTCCTCCCCCTTCCTCAGCCTGGAGCCACACCACCAGAGCTTGTGCGGCAGCCAGACAGTCACACAGACTGCCTGAGGCAGGAACCCTTTGTGCCTCCGAGGTGTGAGCCTCGCTGGGCGCCAGTGAGGCAGATGGCAGGGAAGTTCCCTTCCTTCCCTGCAAAGAATTTAGAAATTTGGGATTATTTTTTATCAGAATAACCCAGAACTGCAAATTGCTGCTATCACCTATCCAACAAGAGCACCACGCTGCTTTACAAGACTCCCCGTTTCTTCTGTCCTGATCCTCACTGTTAGTGAAAGGTTTCTTCCCTCAACCCTCCCTGACGTTTCTGTTCTGATTCACCCTGCTCATAACTGAGCTAACGATACCAAAAGCTATAATTAGACAGCAAGTGCCAAAACGTTTCGCAGTAGCGTATTTCTAGATGTTGCACACAATAGCCGGGGGCCTCAGTGAAGCAAAATTCTGCTTCAGGTAAGCAAAAAGACAAATACCAAATCGTTTTGACGCCGGCATGGAGCGGTTTTTGTGCTGCAGCACAATGGCCTCAGCCTGAGTGCAAAGATGACACCTAGTTAGTGATGTAGAAGTGCAGATCTCGCTCTTATGTAATTCTCTTTACCCTGGTAACTACTCGCTCGCAGGCAGAGCGCTGCCTCCCATTAGGCAATTCAGCCTTGGCTTACCCAGGAGGAGAGATGGACGTGCTCACCAGATGGTTATTTCTCACTAGCTGAACTTTGAATATGCTCACACCGGCTCCTCAAATCCTGCTTTTGTTGTTGCTTTATTCAGTGTTTTCAGGCTTTTTATGGTCAAGGAACTAAAGTGAAATGCTTAGATAAAGGATATGGAATTGAAATGCACAAAAATGCAAAGGGAGCACCAGTTTTGAAGTTGTTGAGAACAGGATATTTTAAATGGTTGACTGATTCGTTACCATTTTTCCATCGTCTCTCTGAGTCAGCCTTCACACCCAGTAAATCTCATATTTGTGGCTCTTCCCCCCATTTCAGTTCAAAACAGAAAAATACTCAACCATAGCTAGATCCCTACCTGCCCTCCCCCCACCCAGACGAGGATGAGGTCAGAGAAGGCACAATGCCTGAGCAAACCAGGGCTTCCCTGCCACTGCTGATGGCTGTTGTCACAGGCTGCTGCTCTCAGACCTGTACTCGAGCTTCAGATACTCGCAGCTGACCCCTGGGCAGGCAGCAAGGCAGGCAGGGTCCTGCCCTGTGGTTACCACACACTCCCGCTCACCCTGGGACAGTTCCTGCCCTTGTGCCAGCCGAGGTCTGGCTTCATGGCTGCATCCAGTGGGAAATGGCTTTGCTAATTCTACTCATTCTCTTGGCTCAGTTTTTTAGCTGTTTCTCAAAAAAAAAAAAAAACAACCGTCCTTCAGAAAATATTTTCGGGGTTTTTTTCTGACTTCCTCAGGGGCTTTGTGCTAAGAAGGGATGTCATGCACGTGGCTCAAGCCTTTCTCTTTTCGGTCAGAGTTTATCTACCCTGAGCCAGCAAACACATCAGCATAAGGGGAAGGGAAATAGCAGCCAAAGCTGCAAGTGGTCCTTTCTGCTTCGCTGTTTGCATCCCCAGGAAGACATAGCCACCTTCTCCCAGTGAGTAGCCAGAGGTAGGAGTAGCTCCCATGGCACTGTGAGCAAAACACTCACCCAAACCTTCTTCTTCTTCTTCAGCTATGGGGCTGCCCTACTGCAGAAGCACTGTGGCCTTCTGTGGGGCCAGCAAGAGGCAACTCTCCGGGTGATGTGGTGGTAGGGGTGTGATTGCTTTAGGGGAAAAACAGCTAGGAAAGATAAACAAATATAGCTAGGGCAAGCTGTGCAGAAATAGGACAAAAGTATGTACAGAGTTGTCTCCCCTATCACTTTGAAATCACAGAATAGTAGAGGTTGGAAGGGACCTCTGGAGACCATTTGGTCCAACCCCCCTGCTCCATCCAGCAGGGTCACCCAGAGCAGGGGGCCCAGCAGCGCAGTGTCCAGGAGGGTTTGGAATCTCTCCAGAGAAGGAGACTCCCCAGCCTCTCTGGGCAGCCTGGCACAGGCTCTGACACCCTCACATCAAATAAATTTTTCCTCCTGTTCAGATGGAACCTCCTGGGTTCCCGTTTGTGCCCATTGCTCTTTGTCCTCTCACTGGGCACCACTGACAAGAGTCTGGCCCCATCCTCTTACCTCCCAGGGGCCCTTTAGCTATTGCTCAGCTCCCCTCTCAGGCTGCTCTTCTCCAGCTGAACAGTTCCAGAGCTCTCAGCCTGTCCTCAGCACAGAGATGCTCCAGCCCCTCAGCATCTTTGTAGCCTCCCCTGGACTCTCTCTGGTAGTTCCTTGTCTCTTTTGATCTGGGAAGCCTGGAACTAGACACAATACTCCAGAGGTGGCCTCACTAGGGCAGAACAGAGAGGGAGAAGAATCTCTCTCGACCTGCTGGTCACACTCTTCTTCATGCACCCCAGCAGACCACTGGCCTTCTTGGCTGCAAGAACACATTGCTGGCCCATGGTGACTTGTTGTCGACCAGGACTCCCAAATCCTTCTCCACAGAGCTGCTTTCCAGCAGGTCAGCCCCTCACCTGTACTGGTGCAGGGGGTTATTCCTCCCCAGGTGCAGGATCCTACACTTGGCCTTGTTAAACTTCATTAGCTCAGTATTAGTTCAATGTATTTCAACAGTGAAAAGAAAATGGTTAAATGTGGGGAGCACTTGCACTGAAAGCTTCAATGTGCACCATGTATTCCTTCCTTTCTCTCTGGTTCCATGGAGAGCAGAGGAAGGGGTGAAGGAGTAAATCCATCGGGATAGGGCTTTCCATCTGGAGGGTTTGAACCGCATGCTGAGGGAATCTTAAAACTTTCCTCAGCTGGGCAGATGCTGAGTAGGTGAAGGAGCCTGTACTTGATGGCCAACAGAAAAGCAACACACAGAGAGAAAAATGGGAAACTGGGCAGAGATGGGGTGGCTGGAGTCCAGCGCGTGCATTCAGCTCATGGAGACTCCGGGAGGCTGCAGGATCTGCCCATCCCAGATGGTGAGCACAGCGTGGCTGCTGCCGCTGCTCTAAGCATGCATCAGCAGGTTTGTCACAGCGAAAGAATGCAGGGGGGAGGACAAAGAGAAGAGGAGAAAAAGAGGGGGAGAATGAAGGAAAATGCGAAACAGAGTATTAAAAACAAATGGAAAAGAAAAATAAACCAGGAAAATGCAAAGGGCTCCTTGAATGCACCCTTAAAGAAAGTCACGAGAATTACAAGTAACAATGCAACTATAAAAGGAAGCAGCAGCCTGAGTCCCTTCAGGGGCACGTAAGACATTTGTGAAGACTTTGAAACAAAAATCCACGAGAAAAATGGACTAAAATCCATAAACTAATTGCTGTATAGAAAAGTCAGGCCAAAAGAAGCTCGATTCCTCTGTGCAATGGCCAGCATCTCTCTTATCCTTAACAGTGACAGATTTAACTACTACCAACCGCCAGGACCACTCCACAATGCTCCTGCCAGCAGAAGTGTTGACAGAATTGTGGGGTGAGCATAACACTGACTCTTCCAACACCACTGACTGAGGCCAGATAAAAATACCACATTATACAACCACTGGTGTTGATACCTGGGTCAGCCAGCTCCCTCCTCCGAGTCCTGCCTTTTGCCAGCCCCACCAATGGCATCACCCCTCCCCAAACATCGTATCAAAGTCATCGATGCTGAACTATGTAGCAAGGCAGGTGACATTAACGTGCCCCAAATCCGAGCCAGACTTAGCAGCCGTTAGCGGTCGGTGAAAGTGAAAAGGGAATTTCTGGTAAAAGAAGACTACCCAGGAGCATACAAGGCAACAGAGAAGGGATGTTCTGTGTTTGGTTTGCAGAACACAGTACATCATGCCGAGCATAATCAGTGCCAGCTAATCAGATTATTTGATGAGCCAGAGGGAGCAAAATCCATCTTTGAGTTGACGTAATCCACCACTAGACTGCTTAAGGATTCTGGATATGTTCATTCTGTGTCCCAGAAGCCTTCCCCTTACCTATTCATTGAGACTTACCCTCTTTAGGAGCAAATCTAGGATTAAAAACATACGGTTCAAATTAAAAACAGAACATAAAACAGGTAAGAGTGAGACTCGGTGGGAGTGGAGCCTACGGAGCGGTGCCAGTTGCCACACAGCCAGTTCAGCGGGACACTGAAAGGATATCAGTAACACCAGGGATAGTTCCATGCTATTAGGGGAGACCTTATCAGGATGGTAACTGATAGAGCTGAGGAATACACAAGTCAGGATGGAAAGGCTGGTTTTCTAGAACGTCCTGAAGTTTGGAAGAGAATAGATTTTTTATTTTAATTCAGGCCTAGCCTGGGCCATATATTCTTACTACTTTAATACCGTTGCCTTATTTTAGGGGTATGTTCTGTAAAAATCTATACCTTCTCCCAGCACTTCTCATCACAAAGAGGCAGCTTCAACAACTGGATAAAAAGTAGCTTTCAATCTTATCCCTACTTTTAATCTTACGGAAAGCCGTTTAGCAGGATAACTCATAACTTATTTACAGATACAACAAGGGGAAAATTAATGAGAGAAACAGGAAAAAAAAAAAAAAAAAAGAAATCATTTTCAAATCAGATTACTTTCCTGGAAGGACAGTTCTTTGGTTGCTTTTATCTAACTTTAAAATAAAATAATTTAGCAATTACACATTGAGCAACTATTGTTTACTTGTATCGAGCATCGCAAAAGCTCCTGTGCCTTCCTTGCTTGTATGTTATGCTAAAATGATGGGTAGAAACAGAACAAAATGATTGCACTAGAACATTGTCTAGGATCACTGTCTCCCTCCCAGCACACAAAGAAATGCTGAAGCAAAGCGAAGACATTTATCGAGCAGCAGGAGCTCATTAGCTTGTTGTCAGGACTCTCTCTCATTGATAGCTCTTAGGTGGCTATCTAGTAGGTAAGCAGCATTATAAATAGTCTCTCGGTAGTGCACATTTCTGCTTTCATATAAAAAATATGTTTGTTGTCTCCCAGATAATCCTCACCACCCTGAGAAATACAGATTTTGTGATTCGGGAATGTGTCACTTCAGTGTTCCAACCACCTGTCTCAACCATGTGTGAGTTTGTCTTGTCTAAGCTCTTTGAAAAAAGTTTAAGCTTCAACAGCCTCCCCTTCCATGAGACAGACAGCTCTGGAACTTCCCATGTCGAGGGAGAGGTTTAGATTTGCAGGGCTTTAACACAAAAGGACAATTTAGAATATATATTGGGATTGTATACAGCTGGAATTGCCGAAATATTTCAGCAGGTTAGATCTTCTGCAGAGGTCAGAGTGAGGACTGACTATTAGAGAATTCAGAAGTATATTTAACTGAGGAATAAACTCCTGTCTCAGCGATTGATGTCATAAGCCAGCCAGATCCACATCTAATCATTCGCCTGTACATCTCATTACTGGCCAAGCAAAACAGAAGCAGAGAGGGCGAGCCATTGACTTACATTTGCCCGATGCCATTCAGGGTAATCAATAAAACCAATTTTACAAAATTATGCAAAAATGTTGAGCTCCTGCTGAAATAACTGGAAACCGGTGAAGCTGCTCGGTCTCCTGAAGGTCACATTCCTTCACTGGAGACTGAATCTTTACAAACATTGAAATCCTTGACTGGGAAGGGGGATGTTCATGTCCTTCTCTTCATGGACATTGCTCTGCTCTCCTTGCAATGCCTGGCTTCCCCACCACTTCCCACCATACATCTCTCTGTCAGATCAACTGCTGCAGTCAAGGGGTCTGGGCAAACACCCAAAGCCCAGTGAGAAACTTCAGATTTGGACCTTTGCCCACAAGCCATATTTGATTGGTACAGAAAAATCACATTACACTGAGTGTAATAGTAACATTTCTTACACAAGTAACGTAGAGAGAATCCAGGCTACACACATCAGACTGTTCCGATGCATTGGGCTGATTACTTGCGTCAAACTAGGAAGCTTATTTCTCAAACAGAGCAAAAATCTGCTTGGATTAGTGCTTTCCTACCGTGCTGTGGAGGAAACAGAATTTCTGCCATTTCATTTTGGTGTTGTTTCTCTTTATCTTACCATCCTGGCTTTGAATTCACCAGTCTCTTATTCCAAGTATTCTTCCTGCCTGGATAGCTTAGTCTTCCAGAGGTTTCTTGTTGTTCTCAGGCACTCAGTGAAGAGGTCAAGAAGGGCTGGTCTCCCCTCAGAGCACACATCTCCAAAGCTGAACCGTATTAATTTCTTGGCTGTCTTCCTCTCACATCAGAGAATATTCCAAATAAGGTCTCACTGGTGTATTGCTCAAAATCAAAATAGCTTCATCTTGTTTAAGCTTGATAACCCCTTGAGAAAAGTCCCTTGGACTTTGACTTCCCTTTAGAGCTGTTGAGTGCCTCGGCTTATGGTCCTCTTAGATCTTCTCAGTTAAACGCTGTTAAATCACAGTTCTGTCAACTCCCAGAATTTTAATGTTTTTCTTGGAATATTTGCTTTCTGTCCTAGACCTTCTGCATCTAGAGTCAAGTGATTAAGTTAGACTCTGAGGTTTTATTTTCAAAGTAGATTTCTAATCCTCAAGGCAGTGAAGAAAAGCATAAAATATGGACTAAATATAACCTCAGTGCAATCTGAAGGTTCAGAAACTAGAAGTTAAGACCAAAGAAAAGGACAAATATTGGTTCCTAAAACTCATTATTTAAAAATACATCTCAGATGTTTCTGAGAATGACAAATTGGTGAAGTTCTTGTTCTTTTTTATTATTATTATTTTATTTGGTTGGGGTTTTTTTATTTGTTTCATTGGGGTTTTTTCCCCCCAATGTTTCTGAATGTTCCACAATGAAGACATTTACTTCTGTGCCAGTGCTGGACCAATATCCCAGCTTAGTACAGAGGAAGGAGTAGATTTGCTCTCACCAAAGGTGACTCACGATGAGGTCCTCACCCCTAGTAGCAATCACAGTCTGCCTAAAATGTGCCAGGAAAAATAAGGGATATTAGGATCTGTTTTCTTGGCTACCTTTTGGATAGAATAATTAAACTAAATTCTTAATTTTTTTCCGAATATGTAGTTTAGTTTGCACTAGTTGTCCCCAAAACATGCACAGTCTGCCTCTTTTCAGTGCTGTAAGCCTATATGAAGTTTCATTTGGTGGTTTTCTGTTGAGAGATAATGTGACAGGAGATTGTGAAGCCCCAGGTTTGCTGAGGCTGCATGAAATAGAAGAGATTTTAGATTACAAACACAAGCCATTAACCTAGAACATGACAAAAAATTTTGGCTTCTTTTTCTTCCAGCCTAATATTGAGGTGGCCATGACAAAGAGGATGATTTAATTAATATTTGTCATAGAAGACCTGATTAAAGGGCATTATTTCTTTTCTGCTTGAATTTTCAAAATTCAAAAATACTGAATTCTACAAAAGAAAAAATGCTGAACTATGTCAGAAAAAGAACAATGTCATTTAAAATAAAAAATTAAATTATCCCAGAATTTAGGGTTTATGTAATTTATCCAGGAACTCTGGAACTTGCTCTCCAAATGTCTGTGTCCTAAGGTCTCCAGCATCCAAGCCAGAGAGCACAGGAGAGCCCAGCATGGCTGGCTCAGAGGTGGACTCTGAAGTGACAGAGATGCCTCATCATAACATGGGGCTTCTGCAGAGATACACTCCATCAAGTCCAGGCCACCTCCTGGTCCTCCTGGCAAAGTGGCAGCACTTGCTAGCGTGGCTCAAAAATGTGCTGAAACTCGTTAGCTTGTGCAAAACAGTTTGTTTTCAACGAGCTGACACTTACCACAACATCTGCATTTTTGGAACCTGTCTAGTGAGCAGCATTTCCCATCTAAAAGGAAGTATTTTGCTTATCATCTAGAGGCCGTCTCTCCAACAGTCATTCACCTACGAGCTGTTCTGACATGTCCTGTCTTCTACAAGCAAGGAGAAAGCAACAGATGCAGCTCACCACACTTGGAAACGTCTCAGTACATTTCACTGCATCTAAACTAGGCTAAACAAGTTACATCCCAGGCACACTGACCCCCTGGGGGAATACGAACAGTCTAGTTCCAACTACAGTCACATTATGAAGACCTAATTTAGTCCTGATGTTTTGAGATACACAAGCAAGCTGCTTTTTACAAGGTCACCCCCAGCAGAGATGAGAAATTTTTTGCTATTAGTACGAAGACCTTGAGTTTTGAAAAATGCTCTTGCCTTTCATCATCATCATCTGCATCCTATTTTTTTTTTCCATCTTACTTATATTAAATGGTCAGTAGAAGAGGCTGTAATTTATGCAGCACTCCAGACAGCTATCTCAGAGGTTACATGTAATGCAACCACCTTCATTTCAAATGCTATTTTTAAATAAATGGTCTCAAAACCACGGCCTACTTTTAATAATGAAAAGACAACAGAGGCTACATGGTATGGATGGAAACCTGAACTGCATTTGGTGGCAAATTTTGGTGGCACCTGAAAGGAGGTTTGGGCCAGGTGGGGGTCGGTCTCTTCTCCCAAGAAGCAAGCGACAGGAAAAGAGGAGTCAGCCTCAAGTTGAGCCAGGGGAGGTTTAGGTTGGACATTAGGAAAAATATCTTTCCCACAAGGGTTGTCCAGGGCTGTCCCAGGCCACCCAGGGCAGTGGTGGAGTCCCCGTGATCCCTGGAGGAGTTTCAAAGCCGTGGAGCTGTGGTGCTGAGGGACCTGGGTCAGTGGTGCCCTGGCAGTGCTGGGGGAATGGTTGAACTTGATGATCTTAAAGGTCTCTTCCAACCAAAATGATTCTATGATTCTATTCTATGCTATTTATGTGGCATTTGGCCACAAAACCGATGACTAAAAGGAGATGAAGAAAAAAATGTAAAAGAGGATTAGATATTTTGATATTCTTAGGCACATTCTCTCCCTCTTCTTATATAGAATATTTTTAAAGGTTGAGTCCTGATCCTCTGTAATTGTCCTGAAAGGGTTAGTACCAAACCCACAGGAAAATGATTTAGACCTGCCAGTCACTAATTACCCTCCCTAGTGGTACCCATTTCCTTGGGTGCTCTGTTTTTCTCCATCGCCGTGACAACACTTCCCACACCAGAGGAAATATTTAGCTCGCATCTTCCTGCAGAGTAGCAATTTCCCCATTTTCATAACTCAAGCCTTCCTCACCCTGCAGCTGCAGGATCTGCTTGAATTGTTGAGTATTTATTTTGTGGGTTTTTTCTCTTTTTTTTTTTAAGCCCTGATCAAATTAGTTCAAGAGAGGGAAAGATACCTACAGCATCTTAAAGAACAGATGTTCTTTACAAATCAACCCCAGGAAATATTTTGCCTGTTTATACTGAGAATTGGCAGGACATCGGCTCCTGTATCCTGAAATATTCTATCATCTTCCATTAAACAAACAGGGAACCAAATCTCCCTTCCTAGCTACAGACCACCAATGTGAGCAGGAGGAAAGTAAACATCCAGTTTAGCTTTCACCTCGGTGCCTTTGCCAAGATCTGTATCATGTTACCTGGTCCCAGCTCACCTGAAGTTTCTCATCAATATCCTCAGGAATATAAGTGAGTATATCATGTCTCGGTTGTTTCTTTTTTTTTTTCTTTTACTTGACATCACTTTTTCCTCAGTGCTCGCTTCCTTCCTGGCTAAACTGATACAGGCTTGATGGATAAAGATGTCTATATAAAAAAAGAATTATTTTCTAACCTTTGCCTGGCCAGCGGCCAAAGCAAAGTCGCGTGATGTTTCATCTTACCTCTGCACAGCGTGGCATGAAAAAGAAATGCACAGTGCAACTCTGACGGGCTCCATCAGCTACTCCTCAGTCTGTTTTCAGTGCTAAGTTACGTGGAAATCTTCAGCTAAGAATGAAATTTAAAAATTATTTTATATATATATTTATGGTTTATGTGACATTGTTGGTTGTGGGCTTTGAGTTCAGAGGGGTTTTTTTCCCTGTAGGATTTCTAATGGCACAAGGGCACCTGAAACCTGCAACCATCACACTTGCGCTGGCTGCAGGCAGAGGAGTAAGGACGGGCCTTGCAAGCCTGTGTCAGTCTGGTAATAGACAGTAATAACAGACTCTAAGCTGTCATAAGAGGATATGACCGAGCCTTGTTTGGGTAATGGAGAATTCAGCCACGTCGGATGACAGTCAGCTGAGATGATCTCAGAGGGAAGGGAATCTGTCCACAACACAGAGCTTGTCTCCCACCCACTAATACCATTTAGCCCTCCACAGCCACAGTCCTGGCTTCTGCCCCTCCAGCACCGCTTCTCCGCTCTACTCACCACGCACAAGAGCTCACATCAGCCACCATAATCCTGCCAGGGGCCACCTCATCTCTTTCCTCTTCCGGACCAACTGGTCAAAGCCGGATTAATATTATTTTGTCCTAAATGTGATGTCAGTTCTGTGTTCTCACTATACCACAGCTTGTGGGTGAGGGGACAACTTTAACCCCCAGAAAATTTCCACCCCTTAGGGGGGAGGCTGCGGCAGCCTTTGTAGCAGTGATGGAGCTTGTACAAGCCTTTGCATTTTGGGGAAGGGGTGGTGATGCCCAGCCTGCCCTAGGACCAGGCTAAGCATCTTCCTCAAGGAGCAGGTAAGCAGCTTCTCCATTTTTGTTTAGGAAGTCACACTAATTACAGAGCTAGGTCTTCCTCATTTAAGCAGCCAGAGTTAATCTCATTGCTATTAAAATCTCAACATTTCCAGCTTTCTTCAGGAGCAGTGAGTGAAGAATGGTTGTTTCTGGAGCAAACTATTCTGTGGTGACACTGGGCAAGTGGCAAACACTGCACGGTCACCATAAATTCATATTTTGCTGGCCTCCTTACCTAGGATCCAGGCCAGAGCAGCATGGAACAGGATCTGTGCTTCTGCTTCCTACTGTGAAAAAGAAGGTGCCACAGTAGGACACAAGGAAAGTGAGTCATTCCTGTGATCATTAATTAATTAGTGCCCTGCTGCTGCTCCAGGCAGGCCAAACAGATCACGCATGGCAAAATTGACATAAATGAGTAGAAGATTCTGCTCATAAAGGAACTTAAGGAGGTGTTCAGTCCTGGACCTGCTGGATCTCTGGACAGCAATCCGGTCTGCTCCCTTTTCAGGATGCTCTTAGGTGCTTGGATCCATCAGGCTTCTTCCTAATGAAAATGGGGGTTCCAGGTTGGAGGATGCTCAGAAATGACTCTCCCTGGTGACACAAACACTTCTGTTTCCAGCCCGGATGGGTGAAGCTTTAGGGTTGGACTAAACCAGTGACAGGATCATCACTTCCTAGCAGGTACTCTGTGTTTCCTGGCAAAAGGCTGACACCTCCACCACCAGCACCCAGACCACAAGTTAATGCCAGTCGCTGCATTGCCATCTCCAAGTTTCTGAGAAGCTTACCTCCACATCTTGTGCCAGCAGAGAACTGGGTGAATTGGGAAGGATGACATCACTGCCGTCATGGTCAGGAACCCTCAAGTTTGCTGAGGCCATCCTGAACAGGGCAGATGGGACACACGCACACACCCACACACACATTCTGTCTCACCTCTTTGTGCTCACAGAGCTGTGCATCTTTAAAACTATTCCAGACATTCCCAGGTGCACTTTGTAAGAAGGCCACCGTAAAAGCCAAATCTCATCTGGATTTGTGCACTCCCTTATCTCTTAGTGTTCTTTGCCTTGGACAACAAAAGCAGCTGCCTGACAGAATGCAGCCTTCACTGGTGTCCCCTCTGCACCCCATGTCGGAAGAAAAAAAGCTCACCAGAAGAAGCAGTATTACTACCAAAAAAGGATCTTCCAGCCCCCACCCTGCTCAAAGAAAACCAGTCTGGGGAGGTGGGCCCAGCATGAGCATCCCTCTCAGTTTTCGGTCCCACTCCCCAAAGCTGCTGGCAGGGGCTGGCACAGCAGAAGACAGCAGTGATGCTCCCAGGAGCGTGGGATGCCTGCCAAAAAGCTCTGTCAGGTGCTTGTGGCTTAAATTGTTTAGTATATTATATTCAACAAAGGTCAGTATCAGCTACACGGTCTCCATCCCCATCTTAGAGCACGAGCTTGTCCAGAGCACACAGCATCCCACCACGGCTGCACCGAGGTACAGACTCTGATGTGTGGACACATCTCCTGAAGGGCTGAGCTTGCTGTACCACGGAGATCATTCTTCATCTGACCCTGGCCAAAGGACTGGAGGTGTTGAGAGAGTGCAGACAGGTACTGCTCTTAAACTGACCCTCTGCAATGCTGGCTGTGCTTTTTGCTGACCACAGAAAAAACCTTGTCAGGGAAACTACAGTAGGGTGAGCCTCTGACCTCCATCTGCACAATTCCCCCTGACGATGGAAAAGACCTCAAACCTCAGAGGGGGATGTGTAGCCCCAAACTCACCTCACTGAGCCTGTGGGAGACCAAATCACTTTGAGACTGACAGGTAAAGCCACAACAGAGGAACCAAATTTTGATGTTAGTCCCCATGAAGGCAAAGTCCATCATCCTTCCAAGTGCTGTAGGCTCAGACCCAAACTCTAATTGCTTTATTGTTGTTGAGTTACAATGGTCTGTGATAAAATCTCCAGCTATACTGTGCATTTCCCTGGCATGGATTCAGAGCACACCTTGATGCCTGAGCCATAGCAGAGTTCCCTCATGGTCGTACACTGTCTCAGCACCCGGGGCACAGCCACCAAGTCCCTGTTTGGCAGTAGCCAGATAGCACCAGGGATGGGAAAATTTATTCATTAACAGCTTTTTCTGGACCTCTGAGTTAAGGGTGATGTACTATACTTGATAAGTAAAGCATACGAGGTCTCAGGGCTACAATAGTTTCTTAATTTGCCTCGTTAATCTAATTCCCTAGAGTCCTTTAGGAAAAATTAAATTAATCTTATGTAGAGAATAAAAATCAAGCACAAGGAGAAGAAGCGTGGAGGCCTGGCACAGAAATGTCAAAATTCATTAACAAATATTGAATAAGTGTTTGTGGTGATCAGAAGCTAAAAATAATGAATATTTGTTACTCTCTTCTGTACATAGGTGGAGAACCCCATGGAAACTCCCCATAGGACTACAGATGAGCACAGTTTATAAAGATATCTGCTCTTTGTGAAGCTGGAAACCACAGCTGGTCAGGAGGGTTTCCACAGCACACTTACATTTGTGGATGTGTGCCTCTGGTTTCTTAAGTACAGATAGGGCTTGGCAAGGAAAGGCCCAGAATTCAGATGTGTGAAAAGCAAAATACTAAAACAAACCTCACGGTAGGTCACCGCAACCCCTGCTAAGTCAGATGGGAGATAATCTTCCCTTGTTTGCCCCATCAGCTGTGTGTGTGGTCACGGCCACTTTGATATTTTCTGCAAATCAAACTGGGGAAGAGATTTGCTTTCAGATTTTCAGTAGTAAAAATTTTCTCAGGTCACATCCTTTAACAGGAATTCTCAGCAGTAGGCTGGAAACTGTCCTCTGGTCCAGAGCTTAAAGGCAGGGTCCCAAATCCAACTTACCTGATTTTAAAGGTGGTTGAGACACTTGACTAAGAGGTGGGGGGGTCAGGGTGTAACCTTTGACCACGCACAGACGTTGAGTAGGGTTTTAGGGATTCTTCCAACCAGGGGTTAACCTTTGCTTCATATAAAACAGCATTTCCAAAAACCTCCTGCAGAACATGCAGAGGACAAATTTATAGGGTCAGCCTCCCTGTTCTCTTCCACAAAAGTGGCTCTCTTTTAGCAGTTGTTATGTTTAGCTGTTTTGCGCTGCTGAATTTCCATTCCCTAATGCACATGATGTCCCAGCTTGGAACCACCATCAGTTTGATACTTTAAAAGGGCTGCTGTCCCCTAGACTTTGGAGATTTCAGATTACAGCTCGTCTGACAATTCCCACCCCTGGTTCAAGCTGCAGCTCAGTAGTTTTTCTCCCTTTGCTCTAGTACAAACCATTTGAACAACTCCGTACTACCTCCACAGAAGACAATTAACCCAAGACAAGGGTCAAGACCTGGCCCCATCTCTTCGGGATTTCATCATTGTGACACTTTAAAAGTTATTAACTGTTTAGTTCACCTCATTTTCAGAAAGTTTCCAGGCTGACTGCCAATATCTGCCTTATCTAAATGGAACATCACTATCATTTCTTACTCAGGCATCTTAGAGGTATTGATCATGGATCACCTCACCTTCTGCTACGACATAAGTAGTACCTACCAATAATTCAAGGGGACCTTTCTGAGATAGGTCCTTTTTTCATTGGAAAACCTGTGGGTGGGTAAAGCATTCATCAGACTGCATACTCAAAATGAGCCTGGGGTGGCAATGGGGACTGGTAAATTTAAAGGAGGTTATCCCAGAATTAAATGCTTCAGGCCACCAACACTGTACTGCAGGAAAATAGTGGGGAGGATGGGGGTCAATACTTAAGGATGTCCCTGTCTCTTCACAAAATTTGTGCCTGTTTAGAAGATACATTGTCCATCAGACAGCAGCCCCTTTCCCAGGCAAGCATGACCCAGGCCTGCCAACCCCTAAACTGGTGTCTGCGGTGATGAGTGGCTACATGTACCTCTTGGTTCTGGAGGGTTTGGACACAAGGGGTTGGTGATGCACGTATACATGGGCAACAGCCTGGGTTTTGGCTTATAGATTGCACTAGCCCTGGTCCCACAGATGCCATTACCTGCTCTTTTGCATGCTCTGGTCTGGTGCTGGGAGAGCACCAGTTCAGCCTGGATCCATCCCTGAGTGTGCATCAGTAGACAGACAGTGTCTGCTCTCATCCCAGGAGTGGCAGGGCTGTTTGCCTCACCCACCACTGATTGCCATAAAAACCACAGGGAACTGCATGTGGTTTGAGCATCTCCTTGTCCCTCAGCCGCTTGAAGTGGGCAGCATGTCCAGAAGCCACCCAAGGTAAGCAGCAAGCCCAGCAATTGGCAGGTAGTGGGATTTCCTTGGGAAATAAGGCTAGAAAATAGCATGGCTCACACAGGGGCTGTAAATAAATACCCTGTAAAGAAACAAAGGCTGTAGCTCCACGTTCCCCCGGCCAACAGTCTGAATTCCCACTGGTGCCTGCAGTACCTGTTCTAGACACACCTCCAAAGCCTTCCTGGCACCCTTCTGCTTTGCTCTGCCTTAGCTGTCCCGCTTCCCCCCCACCTATGAATAAAACACAGTTATTTCCTGGAACATTTGAAAGGCTTTTGCTTTGCAGAGATCAACTTTTTCCCTGCACCAAGCCAGATGCACTTCCAGAGGTTGCCTTTGCCTCGCAGGAGTGTATTTATTGCCACGCAGAACCGAGGGGATCCACCCTCACCTGCCTCGTGCTCAGTGCCTCTCTGCAACTGCACCAAGCCACCGTTTGAAGCATTCCATCTACTTGACTCTCCCATCCCTTTGTGAGGGACTTTAATATTTTTCTTCTATGTTTCTCTGCTGAAAGAGCAGTAGGGCTGGATTTCTGATCAGCCCAGGGAAGGGCAGACAAGGTGCAAGGGCTGTCCCACAGCATTTGGGAGGCTCAGCCCGGACGGAGGGGATCGGTGCAGGGTCTCAGAGGGATGCTGTGCCACATCTGTCAGGCACCTGGGGACATTTTATACTGTCAGGATCTCTGAGAAGGAGCACTTGATTGGGGGGGAAGGTGGGCATTGGCTGCCAGATTGTAATCCCTGCTGTGGCAGTGACTCGGTGATGAGTTTTAGGGTAAATTATTTCTCCCTCTGCTCTTACCTGCATAAAAGGGACAGATGGTTCACTTACAGAGATCCCAAACTAGAGAAATTTAATATACCTTCAGCAGAAACATCAGCCTCAGGTTTGTGTCCACCAAATACATAGAAGTGCTCAGAAACGTCATTTAGCCACACGTCCCACTGCATCCACACCTCCCTCACCCAGCTCCCTGCTCTCTCCCACTGCATTAATCAGACCTTTTCCAAAGACATTTACTAGCTCTTTCCCTGTTCAAAATCCTAAAATAATCGTCAGTAGCTATTTAAAGCCCTTCACAGATCAGCGCACCACGGGGACAAACAAAACCCTTCTGGGTAAACCCAGCCTGGCTGTTTATAAACGGGACACACACAAAAAAAGAAAGGACAGTCACATTGCCCAGATAAGCACAGAGACTCCTGCTCATCAAGAACATCCCCAGAGGTTTGCACGGCCAAGGCCATGGGTCATGTGACTGCACTTTATTCATCTGCCTAGGTCAGAACCAGAGCAGGCGTTGCAGGTTTGGATAACGCTCAGTGTGCCTTGAAACATTTGCAGATTAATTGATGAAAATACTTCTTCAAACACACCCAGGCAGCAGTGCAAGGGAAGAGGACCTCTATGTTTTCTGGGGGTTTGTGGGATGCTGTGGGCAGTGCTGCAGGATAACACAGCAACACTGCTCAGTGCAGTAGATACCAGCACTGGGCTCCATATCCAGAGAGGGAACATGAAAACACAGGCATGGGAAACAAGCAAGCCATCTGAGTGAGCCACAGTGGCATCTGAGCTGCAATTCGGGCCCGTGGTTTATTCCCAAGGTTAACAAAACCTAAAACAGACTGCAAAAAGTTCTTGCAAATTGAAAGGGGGATGAGAAATACAGAGAATTTCTTGCCACAGATACTATGCAGTGCACAAATGTCAGCAGAAAATCTTCAAAGTGAGAGATAAGGTCATTCCTATAAATAAATCATCCTGGCCCTGAGGAACCCTACGGAGCTTCCTGGGAAATATGCATCCCAGCAAACTGGATCTGCCCTGAAAGAGAAGACAGGTAACGACGGCTCCTTTCAGTGCCGCAGGAACCGAGCGTTTTGATGGAACCAACAATAGCTACTCCACTTTTTAATCTCACTGATGAATAATGCAGTGCATTCAAGAAGACGATGGACAATGTGTTCCAGCAAACTGATATCGAATACTGGCGGCACTTGTGGGCCCAGGGCTGGCTGTTCATTCAGAGGATAAAAGCAGAGATGGATCCACTTCACAGGAGTTGGATTTGCACGCTGAGGTGCAGCACTGGTCATGTTTAGCCAGCTAATGGCCATGTGCAACAGCATGGCTTGACCTGGCTATCAAACCTTACACAGGCAATTGTGCTAATCACCTTCCATGCAGCAATGAGTAGAAGAAAGTGCCCTGAGTGACTTCCAGCCAAGCTTACGGCACAGGCATAAGCTGAGCAAACACACAATCTCTGCGGGGCTGGAGGACCAAGGAAGAGGCAGCTACTGTGGTTGGGCCGTGCCTGAGACTTTCTCTGAAAACTCAACTAATCAGCTGGCAGGTTGGGTAGCACACAGGAGGTGATGTCTGAGCCACAGGAGCACATTACATGGGTTACAGATAGCCCAAGGGGTACGTGGTCTGGATTTGGCAGCATGGCCAAAGCGCCACACCACTGCTGTGAGGGAAAACCACCCAGAGGTGAAAGGAAAAAGTAATATGTAGAGAACCAGATGATTACATATTTTAATATTTATGCATCACAGATCTTACTATAAACTGTTTTGCAAGCAGACATTTAAATGCTGAGGAGAGAAAGCATTAGGGCTAATGCAAGCATTGTGAGTCATGCGGGGTTTGCATGTCTTGCGATCGACTTCCACGGCCATTACACCAAAATGACTTGGTGTTCTTCTGGAAAACAATTGGATTTGGAAAGAATAAACCATAACTCTTTTTTGAAAGCACTATTATTCCATCCTCATCCTAAAGCTGCTGCTGGCCTTCAATAGCACAGATCAGATCCACATAACACCTTTTAACCTCAACCCACTTTAAAATATTAATCCTTATGCACAGTGCAACATCATTATCCCCTTTCTGGGGCTGGGGAAAGCATGGCAGGGAGATGGGCTGAGCTGCTGGAGCTGCAGTGAGCAGGGGGTGATGTTGGGATGGAATAGAAGTGGAATGGAAGTGGAATGGAAGTGGAATGGAAGTGGAATGGAATAGAAGTGGAATGGAATAGAAGTGGAATGGAATAGAATAGAAGTGGAATAGAATAGAATAGAATGGAATGGAATGGAATGGAATGGAATAGAATAGAATAGAATAGAATAGAATAGAATAGAATAGAATAGAATAGAATAGAATAGAATAGAATTAGAATAATTCAATTGGAAGGGACCTACAATGATCATCTAGTCCAGCTGCAATGGGATTACACAGGTCACTCAATTAGAAATGAGGAGATCCATGAACATAGAATAACTGAGGTTGCAAAAGACCTTTCCAAAACCCCCTCACCTCAGACACAGTGCTGGTTCTTGCCTGTGCTGAGCAGAGAAAGTGGGATAGGGGCAGTGATGTGCTGGGCAGAGCAGGGGTTGGGGCAGGGGTGAGCTCAGTACTCAGCTCCTGAGGCAAATCCAGGAGGGTGGCACTATCCCAGTGCCTACCAAGCCCACTGCAAGATAGACAGGCTTTTACTGTAATGCCTGTCCTGTTTGGGAAAAAAGTAAATGTGTGTTTGATATTGTCATGGTAAAATTATCTACGCGGTTAAAAACCAGCTACATTAGGATGCAAATCAAGCTCTGATTTTAATTATTTTGCTTTGGAAAAGAGAAGGGATAGGGAAGGTTTCCAAGTGAGAGAGAAGCACATTAAAAGAGGAAACAAGAGAGAACGTGCTTTAGGATTATTTTTCATAAAGGATGAGAATTGTTGATTAACTTGAAAATATGGCAGGAAAGGTTCACTTTGGACTGAAAAGGCTTTTCTCTCAAAAACAGTTTAAATAGTGTATTTATGAGCAATAGCCAGTTTAGGTCCTATAATGAGCTCAACTGAAAATGGGTGGTAGACGCGTTCACATCCTACAGTAGCGTTAGATGGATGAAGCAACCTCCTCCCTAACTTCCCACGTCTTATTAAATACTGTGCAATCAAGAGGTGTTGCCAGTAGCAACGATGAGCGGTGAAGGTCTCTTTGAAGGTCTCTCTCTCCTTTGCTTTAGCTGCTTTCCTGGGCCCTGATTCTGCTGCATGTGGCCTGTCGCCAAAGGCTCTGCGCTTCACAGTCTGTCCTTACTTTTCCACCAAGATTGTGACTGGAGCTCCCTGGAAGCCCACAGGGGCTGGTAAACACCTTTACAAGATGCCTGGGCACTGCACTTCATGCTGTGCTTATTTGGCATCCCAGTAAAACCAAGTCTCTGATGTTGGGATAGGATAGGATAGGATAGGATAGGATAGGATAGGATAGGATAGAACAGTTCAATTGAAAGGGACCTACAATTATTATCTAGTCCAGCTGCAGTGGGAACACATGGGTCACTCCATTAGAAATGAGGAGATTCAAGAATCATAGAAGAACTGAGGTTGCAAAAGACCTTTCAGATCATCGAGTCAACCAAGCATTGCCAAGTCCAGCACTAAACCAAGTCTCTCAGCACCACAGCTCCACGGCTTTGAAACCCCTCCAGGGATCATGGGGACTCCACCACTGCCCTGGGCAGCCTGGGGCAGCCCTGGACAACCCCTTGCAGGGAAGAAATTGTTCCTCATGTCCAACCTAAACCTCCCCTGGTGCAACCTGAGGCCATGTCCTCTTGTCCTATCACTTGTTCCTTGTGAGAACAGACCGACCCCACCTGGCTCCAGCCTCCTGTCAGGGAGCTGTCGAGAGCCAGAAGGTCTCCCCTGAGCCTCCTCTTCTCCAGGCTCAACAAGCCCAGGTGCCTCAGCTGCTCTTCACCAGACTTGTGCTCCAGACCCTTCCCCAGCTCCATTGCCCTTCTCTGGACATGTTCCAGCACCTCAATGTCATGTACCTTACTGTAGTAAGGAGCTCAAAACTGAAGAGACTGAATAAAGCTGCCCAAGGACTTGGTAGCTCATCCATCCTTCTATTTAGGAAACCAGAAACTGTCAGGTCACATTCTGAAAACAAATGTGCATATGTTTTGTTAGACATAAGCCAAGCAACACAGGGAAATTACATTCTCCCAGCTGTGGCCAGCAGCTGACCTTCAGTCATCATGTCTTCAAATAGATCCCATTCCTTGGTGTTCAAGATACTCACCCCAGTCAGTGTCACCGAAAGAAATGCAGAAAACAAAATGAAAACTGCAGCTGAATTTTTTTAGTGAGTAAATGATGTTAATAGTTCTATACATTTTTTAAAAAAATTTAAGCTGTTCTATTAAAAACAAAACAAAACACAAAACCCCTCATCCATTTTCACAAGCGGATCTTCTCCACACACACACTTCGCACTCCTCCAGCCTCCCCCCCAAGGGAAGACAGCCAAAGCCTGGCTGCAGACAGCAGTTGTCGAGACAGCCTCTGATTTAAATAGGGGCTCGGTCTTTTAATGCTTTACAGATGGTAAACAGCACGGTACATTTCAGCAGCAGATAAGCTGGCAGCTGCTGCCGACGGGCCGGCCGCAGCGGGCAGCCTGCCACGTCACGTCACGTCACGATGCCCTCGCCTCTGGGAACCCTCTGGAGTCAGCACCCAGCATGGACCTGACCTGCTTCTCCTCAGGGACCTCTCCAGTGCATCCCAGCTCTCCATCTTTGCAGTTGTTCTGTTGTTGACCAATGGCACTATTTGTCTGGCTGGACTGAGGTGTAGGCTCTCAACACCAGCTCTTCCTAAACACTGCTCGGTTTTCCTCAAGGTCTTATCTGTGCATAAAACATCCTGAAAGACAGTGACCAAAAGGATGATAAATGTGCTGATCTGCTCATCCAGCACCTGCTAAAAACTTGTGCTCAACTTTATCCTATTTAGTACTTAGCATTTTTCTGGGGGGAGGTTGTTATTCTGAATCCATTTTTGAAATGACAACTCTGAAAGACTTGAGTCAGTGCCTTTCGTAACTGCAACTAAAAAAAAAGAGTAGCTGAAATACACGCAGAGAAGTCTGAGAGAGCAAAAAGAGCATCAGCACAATAGCAGGTGTCAGTCTGCAGAAGTATTTCTGGAAAAAGGGAAAGAGCACAGAGTGTTCATATCAGAGACGTTTTGATTATCATTCCCCCCCACAATGACTGTGCAGTTACAGCTAAGAATTCTTCAAAGGTATTAGAAATTATCATTGGCGGGGGGGGAGAAAAAGAAAAAAAAAGAAGAAAATTAAGGCAGACCAGCACCTTCTGTCAGGTCAGGTACTGAGCCACCAGTTACCCACCTCCCTTAAGATGATCGTGTTGCATTCATGAAGTGCCATGAATGTGGCTGGAGGTTGCCGCTGTTGGGCGTTCACTTGAAAGTGTTTCTATGTTGGGGTTTTTTTTCCAGATGAAGTGCCAGGGTTCGCTGTCTTTGGGCTCCTCTTTCGGAAACTAAATGCCCTGTTTCCCTTGGCAATACTTGGCCAAAATGCAGTCCTCCGATTGCTGCTGGTCAGCACATCATGGAAAAGCTCCCCCTTTCTTTAGAATAAAATGTTTTCAGTTGGAAAGGACCTGTGATGATCATCTAGCCCAACCTTTTGTGTAGGATTTCTTTTAAAAGTGAAAATTTGGATTTTACAAGAAAAAAAAAAAGAAAGAAAAAGGTACAATTATGGCCTGAAACCAGTGGAATAAAACCAGGGTTACATATGCAGAGAATACTCTCAAATATCTGCCCAGTTCACCCCTCCTGACACAGTCTGTGATGATAGAAACATAGAAACTCTTAGGTTGGAAAAGGCCTTTAAGATGATCAAGCCCGACAGTGAAATGGTTGGATGGTTAAATGATGGATGGGACTTTGAGAGCAGCTGCTCTCAGTTCCCAGGACTACCTTTCTCTGATTCCAACCCTGAGCTGCAAAGCCAGACTTTGCATGCTCCCTCTAGTATGAGTGAAGTTTGTTTCCAACATGACCTGCACCTGCTGTGAGGAGGAACCAAGGTCCATGGTCAGAACTCGTGCTCACTCCTGCACACGCCAAAGGTCTCCCATGAAGAGCCATGCATACCATTTACCTTGCCATACCCAGTGCCATAGCTGTGTGTGCCTCCCTTCCAGCAGGGCTTGCTTCTCCCTCACTACCCTCCGTCTGAAGACAATTCCCGAAAACCTTGGATGACTTCAAACCTTCTCTGGGTGCTCTTCAAGTTTTGGGGTACTTCAGAGGAACAGTTTGCATAGAGCAAGTCGTATGGGGTTTGCCCTGTGTCCTGGATGAGCAGAGCCCAGCTGATCCAGGGTCAGCTCAGCTGAGCAGAGCCCCTTTGTGCCTGTTTCCCTGGCCTGAAATTGAATCATCACTCAATGGAGAAAATTAGAAAAGAAGCAGCTGCATCCTGCTCTCTGCCTGGCTTGCAAGCCGTGGCTAACTTAATTTTGCCCAGTCGTGCTCAGAGCTGCAGGTCAGCTTCCCAAATCCAGCTCTGCTCCTTCATCTCCAGCTCGCACCAGCATTACCCATCACTGCTGTGTGGGAGATGGGGCTTCCCAGCAGACTCTGAAGGATGCTACTACACCTCTGTGTCTGTGTGAGGACCTAAACCTGCAGACACATGAAGCTACACGGTCCATGTTGCTCTGAAAAACAAAAGAATTTATCTTTGAAAAAGTTTTTCTTTCCTTATCCATTGGGGAGGCATCAGGGCCTCCAAGTGAAGCCATTTTAGCTGCTCCCCAACTCTCTAATGAGTCTTCCAGCCAACTCAGGATCAAGCTGTGACCCAGGGAGTGAAAAAGAAAAGAAATCTGAACATGGATAAAAAAACCCCATTACAACCCCAAAACAACAACTACAAAAATCTGCCATTTCAGGCTTTTTACTAAACCAAGGCAATAAGTATGAAGAAGGTGAATACAAACCCTTGTAGGGAGAACCTCTTTAACAGCTGGTGAGACCTCTCTGAAGTAGCTTTGCTACCCCACACAGCTTCACTGAATGGCCTCCATGGATCCAGTGAAGTCATCTCCAACTCAGTCTCTTCTATTGCCTCCAAAACCAGAGATGTGTTTCTCCTGAACGCTACCAGTCCACCACTGATAATCCTGAAACTTGCCAGAAACTTTGAGCAAGTTACCGAACACCAGAACAAACCTCTCATCTCTATCTTCACAGCTACCAAACACAACTTCAAAACAGTATTCATTAAGAAAATCAATTTGTTAGTGTCTTTGTTCTCAACTAAAGCTCAGCTGGCACTTTGAACTCAAGCAGATCACAGGTATCACAGGGTGTCAGGGGTTGGAAGGGACCTTGGAGATCTTCGAGTCCAACCCCCCTGCCGGAGCAGGACCATAGAATCCAGCACAGGTCACACAGGAACGCAGCCAGGCGGGTGTTGAACATCTCCGGAGAAGGAAACCCCACAACCTCTCTGGGGAGCCCGTTCCAGTGCTCTGTGACCCTTACAGTAAAGAAGTTCCTCCTCATGTTAAGGTGG
>JAAGNO010002919.1:0-26836 GCA_033439905.1 Ceryle rudis | reverse complement strand
AACCTCGAACAGGAACCAAAACGAATAAAACAAAACCAAAACAAACGAAAAAAAAAAAAAAAAAAGATGATGAAAAGAAATCAAAATCACAGCTGGACCCTGTCCTACACGAGGTGTTAGAAAACAGGAGCCATGACAACACATTCATTTCCACTAAGGGTGTGTGAAGCAGATACTGCCCCTTCTGTAGCTCTCGATAAACCTAGTCACTGACAAACACTTGTGGAAAAACATATGCACCAGTCTCCTGCATAATACCAGCTGCAACTATAACAACAAGGTTATAACATAAACCTAAAATAAAATGATAACATGTAAATACTGGGTTATTTAGTCTACAGTACAGTAATCTGGATAAAAATGACAAGGGATAGCCTAATTTCCTTTCCCCAAACAACTTTTACTTTCCTACGTTGGATCGACCTTCAATGCAAATCTTAACCTCCTGAGGAATAAAAGAAGGCTTGGGAAGAGTCAAAGGTGGCTCCTCTTCTGATTTCTCTAGTTTTCGTGTTTCAGGGGCTGACCACCTCCTCTTCCTCGTTGCCGGGGGCTTGCTGGGTTCTGTTTTGGTGAGCAAAGGTGCTGCAGGCAATCCTATTTTGTCCGGAAACTTCAGTTCACCGTTCTCAGCTAACATCTGTGCGCTTCCCTGATTAATCCCGTTTTCCTGCTCCGCATACCTGTGTCTACTTCCAGCTAGACTGTCATTCTTTGAATGCTTCAGCAAGATACTAGCTGAGTCCATGGGCTGGCCCTTTTTAATAGAGCCGTTCTTCAGGTTCTTGAGCGTGAGCGATATGCAGACGTCCCCCACCGAGAGTTTGGAGCATGGCAAATCAAAGAGCTGGCTGGTTCTCTCGGGGCAGCAGGATGACCAGCCTTGTCCAAATACAAAAAAAGGGTATTCTACCAAGACTTCCACGCTGACCTGCAGAAAGAGAGGGGACAACAGAGAGAGACAGAGGGAGAGAGAAGGGAGAGTGTGAGATCACCCGTGTGTCCTCACGCGCGTGCGTGGCAGGCGGTGCTGGCTGCGGGGGAGAGGCACAAAGCTGAAACCGCATCGTTCGGTCCCCACAGCATCAGTAACATTGACCACCAGACTTCACGCCTGTCCTTGTCACACGGGTGTTGAGGGTTTCTCTGAGCTCAGCTGGGTGCAAGACCTCAGCAGGAATCAAGCTTTACCTTTAGCCAGCTGCTCAGAGAGATGTAAGCGTCTGTGTAACATCCTCACCGACACGCAAGTTCCTCTTGATGTGAACACGCTTCCACCACACACTATACTTTTTTTTTTCCTTAACATGGCATCCAAACTGTCAATTACTGAAAGAAATCCCGGAATTGGTGGTGGTAAACATAAAGACCACCAAACAATAATGATGGTGAAATGCAGGAACTTCCACGACCTGGTCGGGGTGTCCAGGTACCACTGTTGATTTGAAATGTGTCCCCGCAGGGATTATCAAGCTCTTTTTTAGCTGGCCACTTCTGGATTCATCCAACTTGGGATTTAAGGTAACCTACGAGTTACTACAACAGCAGTCAAAGACCTTTTAAGTGTAAAAGGTCAGTAAAAAACATCTCTGCATATTTTTTTTCTGACCATTGCATTAAAAGACAAAAAATTAATTTGAAAAGCTCTCTCCCCCAATATCATGCCATGATTACTGTAGGAGAGAAAGGAATTTGGAACTTGCTTTCCAACTACTAAGACAATAAAGCAAGAAACCAAAATGTTGCTCCCTCTTCAACCACACCAAGGCTCTACTGCAAGCTACTTTTCTATTTTTAAAGACCGACTTGTGAAAGGAATCACCCAAAACTCTTCAGTGCAGCTGCTGAGTATCTGCAATTTTCTATAACCCCTGGAAATTTTATTTCTCAGCCAAACTCGGTGGGCAAGGCAGGCAGTTCAGACTGCTCTCCACGGCCACAGGATCCCACCATTTCTCAAGAGAAGCCACCCCTGTCCAGCAAACCAGTGGCTGCTGAGTTTATCACATGAGCTCTTATCTGCTACACTCCCAGAATTCAGTAACATGCAGCTGAAGACAGACCACAACCCCCCATCCCTCACAGGATTTACTGCCCCTGTGACCAGGGGACACAGAGATCACGTGAAGGGAAGGCTGGCAGAGATCTCTATCTGCAGCAGCAAACTGAGTCAACATCTCCCTCTGCGTCTGTTAGGCTGCCAGAGGTAATGAAGAGGACAGCGCGGAGTAAAAGAAAAAGTAACTGGTTTGTGTGCGTGCCGAGATACAAGGGGAAAACTGAACCAGATGGAGGTCTAAAAAAATAATGCACTAAACTAGTTAGGGCTACTAACTGGGTAATGAACTGGGACTTTCCCATCTCCTGTGTCTGTGATTCTCTTTTTATTTTAAAAAGGAAAATTAAGAACTGTATGTTCATCTTTTCTTTCTAAGCTAGACTTCAGGAACTGAAGTGCAGGGATGAAAGCCAGCAGTTCAGAGAACTTATTTTGCATCTCTGGTGTGTTTTGACCTTAATGTCAGTGGAGGTGAACTACTGGCTTCCACTTGCTCCTGGCAGTAAAATAAAGGGCAGGTTTATGTTATTATATTATTTATATTATGCATTATTATATTATTATATATTACGCATTATTATGTTATTACAAGACTAATGCGTGGAATTGCAAAGAGATGGAGATCTGTAGGTCTTTTCTTTTATGCAACTTGAATGCAGAGGAGTAACAGCTGGACTTTGGGTTCTGGTCCAGCTGATACATCCTTGACTCTTTCCTGCTCCAGAGCAGCAATGCTGTGAAACAGAAGCCCAGCACCCCTCCAGGGCTAAGGCCAGTTACTGCACTGAAGAGACACGTAGCTTTAGGTGGGTTAATTCTCCTGGCAGAGGGCTGGATCTGCCAGGTGACTGGAAGCCAGGGAAAGGAGGGAGGATGACCTCTTTCTGCTGAAGCGCTGAGCTGGGGAGGAGCAGCTGTGGGCTTGCAGTGATACAATACAACACAACAGCAGCTCCGTGGTGCCTCCCTATTTACATTACAGTTCTATATGCTCAGCTAAAAATAATCTCCTACCTCTGTCCCTCAGCTGGCAAGGAAACTAGCTAACGTTTGCACAGAGCCTGAAAAGATGAATTCATCGATATTATAATGACTTCCCAGAGATCCCTGGGAGGAGGAGGTTATGTGAGCCAAGACTAATGATAACAACGCTATTTTTGTATGGCACTTACTCTTTACAATTTACACTCCCTTGATAATACTGCTCAAAAAACTCCCTCCTTCCAGAAGTATGTATGCAACCGAAACTTAATTGTAATTAAACAGTTTGCAAAGCTACACTAGACATGCAGATACGTCCCCTCTGCACTCTGGAGTCAAGATATATTTAAGAGCAGCAGCACCACAGCGCCGCTGCTCAAGGCAGGGCGACTAAATACTGTTCTTTCACTGAGAAGACTAAGCCATCTTCAGGCAGGCAATTCTCTACCGAGCAGTGACTGCCGCGTGCCTGCTAATAAGCTAAATGCTTTCATATAGCCACGGCGAGCTGAGGGTGAGGTCACGGAGACTTCAAGCGTGTAGAAACGATCTCTCTCTCTCTCTCAACCCAGGCAAGGGAAAACCGGCAGAGCCGTCCCCGCTATGCAGGGACACAGCTGATCTGGGAAGAGACCCAAGTCCTGGAATCTGCAGGAAACCTAAATTAAACCCCTGTTTCTAATCATATCTCTACGTGACTCGCCCTCCATTCTGGAAGCATCCCCGGTGGGAAACACAGCTGGGGAGTATTTCGGCTGCGATGATGTCAGCCGGCTCCTGATAGGCTTCTCGGTAAGGTGACACTTTGCTGGGTGAGACCCAGCAAGGCCCTGCAATTTTTACAGCCTCAGACTCGCCTTGCTTTCTGCCAGAGGATGGCACTCCACCCCCTGCAAAGGCGCTCGTCCCCGCGCCCAGGACTACCGCACATCGCCTGCGTTGATGGATCTGCCGACGAGACGCGACACAAATGCTACCTGCTAATTTGTACCCCTGCTGCTGGTGCAGAGACTGGTGACCTGGCTGCAGGGAGAGAAATGAGAGCGAGATGAGAACTGCAGATGGGAGACTGATACTTTTGAAGTCTTATTATTCAAGGCACCAAGGAAAATTATAGTAACTGGTCCTGATCCAAGGATGGTTCCTTTCACCATGAGGCCTGAGCTGCACCAAAATGCACTTGAGCGGTGGGGGGGGAATCACATCTTTATACCAAAAGCACCAGAGGTCCAGCTTCTATAAGCTGTGCAGATGGATGCACATACATGAACAAAACCACCCAGGGAATCTGCACGTTTGCCAGGAGAAAGGGGATGTGTCATATGTAGCTATTTCCCTGTATGAGCCACTGGGGAAGGACAGGCCACAGACTGCTGCAACTATAAGAAAATTCTGTGTAATCTATTCCTCAACAGCATCGCTGTTTGGTTTTCTCCTCCACACTGTCAGCCTGAGGTGCTTTACTACGTGTCCACATCCAGCTCTTCTCTCCCTCTCATTCTGCTTCTCCGGTGCCGAGGGTGCAGCATCAGGGTTGCAGATGCTGCATTCAGAGCACCCAAACCAAACCAAAACGATTTGCAGCAAGTTGATTTGTTGCAAGATATAATGAGTATCTCTAAGAAGCAAACTGCTATCCAGTATACCTGAACTGCTCCAGCCTCAACGCAGCAGAATCTAAACCCTCAAAAAATGGGCAGTATCAGGATAATGCTTTATGATCAGTATGGACTCATTCTCAACCTAAAAATACCTTTGGAAAGTTACAGGTTTTCTTCCTGCATTGCAAAGCAATGAGCCCAGAGGTCAGAAGCACAGCCTGCCCAGCCACCTAGATGTTTCTTCTTTCCACACTTCCCGTGAACACACAGTTTGTGTGAGCTGTGCAGTGTTCAAACCACCTGCCACCAAAGACTCACGAGAACTCTGCAGTGCGCTTCAGTAACTTACGTGTGTGATGGAGCCATTCCCAGGCTGCTCCAAGTTCTCAAGCCGTGGAATTCACTGCCTTGTGCCCCACCTATCTCTCAAGGGTAGGATTTGAGCTGAATCTAACCTTTCTGGTTTGAAAGGTAAAAATCACCTATCTAAACACAAAACACACGCTCTCATACTGCTTACACCGTTCTGTATTTTAATCAAAATCATGAAGATCATGTAATTCTTCCTGAGCATTCCAGCTATAAGCAAGACCCATTTTATAGCCCAGAGACTACATTTATCATCGGTGTGACCCTGATGGCTCCTCGGCACAGGGAGGGGGGATGATTTTTGGACCAGAGTTTGTCTCAAGGATGAATGTGAATGATGAAGAACCAACCCCACGCGTGCCAAAAGCAGCTGAGATGTACTGAGGAAAGCTGTACCCGAGGGGGGCCGCAGTGTGCACCCCAGCCCAACCCCCCCACCCCACCGTGTGTTGTCATTACCTGTGCTCGATGCTCCCCAACTGCAAACTGTATCACAGCAATGCCTGGGCTATGGCTGTCTTCAATCCTCTCCACAGTGCTGGAGTCTATTTTCAGGTCGTTGCTAATTTCCGCGCTCTGTATGAAGTCTTCTGTTTTCAAGTCCTCTACCTTCTTCAGCTCCCCGTTGGCCAGCTGAATGATCGACCCCTTCATGAAGTAAGGGGGCAGCGTGGGAGGTGCGGCAGCCGGGGAAGCGATGGACTGCACCACAGGCAGGTGGATCTGCGCCTGCACCATGGTGGCCTGGTAGGCGGGCTGGGTGGTGAGGGGCTCCGCGCTGAAGTTCTCGCTCTTAGGGACGGCGGTGGTGACAAATGTGTGAGGCACTGCTGCAAACTGAGGAGACGACGTGACGATGGCCGGCGTGACTCCTGACGGCTCAACATCCGCGCTGCCGACCGGTATCAGCAGGGACTGGGTGCCGGGGATGACCAGGTGCTGCGGCAGGCTGCCAGGGTAGCCGATGGCTTGCTGCTGACCGCTCAGGTAGCCGATCACCGGCGGCTGGGTCCCGGCGTAGAAGGCTGTCGCCGGCAGCCCGACGGGGAGTTGCTCAGAGGCGCTGTGGGTGGTCTGGATGACGGTGTGAGGGGACAGCGTGGCCACTGCCTTCACCCCCTCGTGGCCCAGAGCCTGCTGCGGAGACAAGGCGTAAGATCGGTGGGCTGGCTTTCCTAAGTGCAAGCTTCCCTTGTCGTTGAGGGCTGAGGGAGAGGTCTCACGGTTGGTGGCCTGCTGCACCTCCATATCCGCCGTGGGCGTGCTGCTGTTGGGGACCACCATGACAGAGGCTCGGACACCTGAGGAATCCCGCACGCCGTACTCGGCAGGGCTCGAGTGGACCACCACGTGCCTGGTCTCGTAATGATGGGGAGCTGGTTTATTGCCTGCTTTGACTAGGCCCATGTCAGCAGAGGGCGAAATGCCGTACCTCCGGCTCTTCTCTATCTCGCCATTCAGTACCTCCTTGGCCTGCATCGCCTGCAGCCGGCTGCTCTCAGGTTTCTTGGGGGGATCCCTGGTGACAAAGTGGCTCCCCGAGTCAGCATACTGCACCACCACTTGGGAGGAAGGGCCGAGGGTGAGGGTGTGTGGGATCACCGTCTGATGGGGGTGCAGGGGGACCGGGATGGTTGGAGGAGAGATGTTTCTGACAGTGCTCTGAGAAGAGCTGGAAATGTGGACATACTGGTTCTGCTGGGTGGGTGGAGGAGACCCGGCGGCGATCAGTCCAGGCGTCCTGACCAGGTGCGGCTCAACTTTGTGCCCCTGTTGGCTTAAGCCGCTCATGCTGGCCAGTAAAGTGGAATAAGCCTCCAGCTGGGAGCGCTGGGATGGAGTGGTCGCAACGGCCGTGGCCGCTGCCACGGCGCCAGTCGCAGAATTGGCCGTTGGGGAAATCAGCTGCGAGGGGATGAATCCGGTGTACGATCCGCTGTACTGGGGCCCGACGAACTGGAAGGTGTGTGGCAGGTGTGTGTACTGCACAGGGGAAACCGGGGTCCCTGACTGGGACAGGGCGGGCGAGTACACCGTGGGAAGAGTGGTGGAGGCCGGAACGGACCTGGGCGCACGCGGCGGAGAATAGTCCAGCCCTGCAGACAGCGACTTGTGCAAACCCTGCTGCAAGCCCACCTCCACTGATGACGTCCCCCCGGGCCGGTGCCGGCCCCCCAGGCTGCCCTGGCCGCTGGGTGTGCTGGGGAGCCATGCCAGGTTATCTGCACGGTGGTTTTCATTTGGCAGGACCGGCTTCACCTCTGAAGGCAGGCTGGTGGCAGGGATTTCTCGCTTCTTAGGTGGCAGGCATTCATTGCTCCGCTCTTGGTTGGATTTCATCTTTCGCCGTCCCCCCTCCACTGTGCTTGCTTCACTGTCTGGCTGGCTCTGATTTCAGTCTGATAAACGGAAAATCACATTTGATTTCTGCAAGGGATCCAGTGACTTCATGAGGAATCATCTCCCCGTGAGCACGATTCTCCGACGGATCCTCTGGATTCTGCAACGAGAGGGTGGGCAAAGGAGGGGGGAGTCACATCATCAGCGCTGGCAAATGAGAATAAATGAGCAGACACCCCGAAACAGCCAGTGAGCAAAAGAAAAACCTCTGGAAAAAACAAAACCGGTCAGGCATTGCTGCTCTTGTGTCAAGGAGCCGTTGACAGCTGCACTGTAAGCAGCAGTGAAAATTCTGGGCACGTCTACTTAAGGCATCATGAAAACACTTAAAACTTTAGGCAGATCAGAAACTGTCTCGCCATAAATCGCCACATTTAGCAGTGGTCACTTATTTCTCCATCCTCTGGGAAAACCCTCCATGTCTCTAAGGTGCCCGGGTTCGCTCTTCCAGCCTCTCCTTCCCCTGCAACTATGACATTGCCTTCACCCCGCCGTGTCCTGAAAAGCACGGGAGTGTGGCAGGGAGCCCTGAGGAACATGCAGGCACAAAATATTTACATTAGCAACAAGCAGCTATTAGCGGTGCCGAGGGAAGGTGGTGGGTCACTCCTGAACCCTTGAACGCCAGAGTCACCCACGGGGTGACTTCATGTTACAGCGGGCAGGGCTGCAGGGCCAGCAGCTGTCCCCGTCCCTGTCTGCACCCCCTGCCATGGCTCCTTACGGGCACTCGTGCTTTTCATCTACCAGTCTGGCAATGAACCTTGGCCATGCGATCTGTTTACAGCAGCAGCCCAGAGCCAGAGATGGCTCTGAGCCAGGTTTATAACACGTGGGGTTTTTTTTTTCCCAGTGCTTTGAACTCTCTCTGCCACTGACAGCTCAAGCCCAGGTGCCCGGGCAGAGCTCTGCACTGGGAGATGCCCCTCACTGCATGCAAGTTGGCCATCTCTGTCTCCATCTCCATCTATCTCCAATCACCCCGTTTCTTAGTGACTGCCAGACCAGGGAGGCTGCTGGTACCACACTCGTGGCCACACATCCAAGCCCTGAGTAAACTTGGCCCTGGGGATAGCTCACTAGGACTGCTCGGAAAGGCACATTTGGGTTTCTCAATCCAAACCAGGAGCCTCCACCACTATAAAAGCTCATGAGTTTATACTGGGGTAATTTTACTATTGGAGAAAACCAGTTGCTTTCTCTGCTCTGCATCACTTAATTCAGTGACTTCAGCCACCCAAAGGTAACAAAGTCTTCCTAACTCTTTCATTATCTGCTAAGGAAAATAAGTGGAGCTGTCGGTCTCCCTTCTTCCTTCCTGAAACCTGCCTTGCCTTCTCCCATAACAAACTTTATGGGGAGTGAAACTCCTCCCCAGCCACTGCCTGTCATCTGCATTCCTGGCTGTTCTGAAAGATGTGCAAGAACGGGTGCTGAGAAACCATGCACCTCACACAACCAGTGGCCTAACAGGAAAAGCGTGCATTATATGAAAGAAAAAGGGAGAGAGAAAGAATTAAGAGTGGATGTGAAAGAAGATGAAGATTGGATATGGCCCACTTTAAAGCAAACGCTGAGCAGCAGTAATGACAGTTATCTTATGGCAAGTAATATTCCTCTGGGGGATTTCTTTCCCTGCTGCCTTGCTTCTAATGAACAATAAGCCTGATGTTTAGACGAATATGCAGTACTTTGAAGACATACTAGACCAAGATTAAACCTATCTTTAAGAGCGCTCTTTATGTTTATGGTCCTCCAAGCTGCTGTAAGCCTGCAGGAAAAGTCCAAACCTTCTAATGGTTTGATGCAATCAGTCGTAAGTTAATTATCCCATTGTTTAAATATTGATAAACAGTAATGAAACCAACAGCCACAGAGCCGGGGACGATAAAGCACAAACACTTCAGGGTGGATTCCCTGGTTTTGAGGTGAGAGGGAGGATGAAAGGACTCATGGCAGCTTCAGAAGAGCAAGGGCCAGCGATGCCATGAGCGCGGGGGTTCAGGGACAGCGGCACCGTTACCCTGACCTGCCGGCACTACTGCCTCGGCACAGCGACCGTGGCCGGACCAGGGCAGCCCGGAGACTGGGGCCCTGCTCTGTCAACACAGGTCTTCCCCCTCCTCCTAACAGTTGCTCAGCGTGTCTTGGCAACAGCTAAAATTATTATATTACACATGACTTACAGATTTTTATTTTTAAGTTTGACTAAAAATAAAATCGCCGAGCTCACATTTGCGCAGTCATCCTTGGTTAACTTTAGCTCACTGTAGCCTTCTGCCCTGGGCAGCAGCTTTGGCAGGTAGGTCAGCAGCTCCTGGCCGAGGTGGCACCTCAGGTATGCTGGGGGGGGATGCCCTCAATGTGGGGCACTCATCCTGCTCCCCTTGCCACTGAGAGCTTGTGCTGGGCTTGGACCACCCCTCTGGTCTCCCGTGGAGATGGGCATGAGCTGCAAACCCAGAATTTACATGCGTTCGCAGGGGAAAAGTTGGGAGCAGAGGGCTGGGTGCCTCTGCCTGCAACAGAGCAGGGAGCTTGTACACGGGACTGAATAGGGCCAGTCTCTTCTGCTGTGACAGAGAAACCAGGCTCCCCCAAACCAGTCATTCCAAAAACCCAAGGCGTCCGGGTTCAGCTTCTCCACATCAAAAGTGCTACTATGAAGCTGTATGAAACCTGGTGAAGTTTCACTCTGCAGGAGCTGAAGCAAAGGCTTCATTCTGCTAAATAGCATTAAACCACTGAGCTTTGAGTAGCCTCCAATGTCAAAGCTAACATCCTTCAAAAATTATTTGGTTTGTTTTCTTTTTTTTTTAGTGTAAATCTTTCATGTGACTGACTTCATCATCACCAGTAACAAAAGGGCTGCCCAAAATCTCCCGGAGAGCATGGGAGGAATGAATGAGCATAATGGAGACAAGGGATGAAGGGATGAGACAGCCGTAGAGCGGTGAAGACTGCCCCACTTTTCCAAGCCTAAGTACTTCACGGTGAGACTTTGAACTCCACCAGACACAGGACTGGATTTGCAAAAATGCAAATGTGCAGCATAAAACAGCCTACTTCTACTTCAAGACTTAAAAGCAAAACGATAAGTTTTCAGCATAATTCAAGTTCCAGCAAGAGTAAAGATAAGACAGGACTGATTGTGCTATGGAAGCAATGAAAGGGAGACAACCCAAAGGCAAGAGGTACAAGACCTGGTTAAACTGATCGTTGCTGGCTGTCCTAGAAAGCTGAACGTCTGCCTTCTGCGGTGTGCCGCAGGGTTTGTTATTTGGACGCTTTTTTTATTTGGAGCCAAGTCATTTTTCTGACTTTTGAGATTTCCCTTCTCTTTAACTTTGGAGCTGTCGATCACGATTTGCAAGATATGCAAATGAACAGCAAACAGCAGGTGATTTTTTGCTCCCGCTTTGTACGTGTGTGTGTGTGTGTGTCACACAAGTGCGTGCTTGCACGCCTGCGTAATTATGGCTGGGAAGGTAAAGGGGACAAAGAGATCAGGGACAGCAGCTGGACTTTGGTATCGCTGGCAGGGAGTACACATGGAACATTGCTAAAGTGTCTGGACAGCCAGTGTCCGCTGGCAGCCTGCCCACACTCAAATTCCTGGAAAGGCTTAAGGCAGAAAAATAATCGCTTGAAGGAGTCACCATCTGGGCTTACTCTGGTCCCACAGGGATGATTGCTCACTGGAGCTCAGGATGTGTATTTTTCATGCAAAACTCCAGCGTCTCTCTGCAAGGCACTTTAAACCTCACCATGTCTCCCCAAACAGTATTTTTCTATTGATTTCATCTAATAAATTTAAAACTCATGAGAAGATACTAGGTTATAGCTCGAGGGGTTGACCTCCTTTATTTATCCGGAGTTGACTGCAGCAAAGTCGAAACCAGGAACGCAAGCCTCTAAACACACCGTGATCATACAACGCGTCCCGCCACCCAGGGTGGGACTGAGTCTTGGGGCGCAGAGCAGCTGGGGCCACAGTGACAAACCAGAGCAGCACCTGGCTATGCGAACGGTTGGACTTTCTCTGCCTTCAGGAATCAGGCACTTTTTGCAGTCCCATGATGTAGCTAATGTCATTTTCAGGTCTCTGAAACACCTTCAAAAATCCGGTGTCCCCCTCTCTGGTCCCTGACCTTTCTGCAGTTACTTACATCGACGTGTGCCATCCAGAGAAAGGGCTGGGACCACCCACTTGTCTGCCTTATTGCATGAAGCAGTCACCCAAGGGGGGCAGCTTTCAGCCTCCAACTTCAGGGATATTCAATTCAAACCAGTCACTTATTGTCAAGGCTCCTTTGATCCCAAACCCTAATAACACACAGATTATTACAACTTTTCAGCTTCCACCTTCTGGCTCTGGGTATGACCAGTACATTCTCATGTTTTGCCAGGCAATAAAAAAACCAATCTCTTCTCTGTCAGACACTGTTGCCTTGCTTGGCAAGTAGACATCAATACCATACTCAAAAGAGTACACCAAAAAAAATATTCCTTTGAATCAAGGCTGACACACGGCTCTTTATGTCTGGGGTGTTACTGGGCAGAAGCAGCAGCGGAGTCTGATGCTCCCGCCCCCAACCTCCCACCCATTCCATCACGACAGGAGGAGTGGGTGATTTCAGCAGCACTGGAAATCAGTGGGGAGGGAGGGCACTTTGTCCCACCTCTCCCCTCCCCTCCAGAGGAGGCTGGCATCTCGCAGGATCAGATTCGGAGAGATTAAAAGACAAGACACATTGCAGAGGGTTCCGCAGCTGCATTCTGGCTCTCCGATCTATACACCAGATTTTCCCCCTGCTCTACACCCTGCCCGCTGCCAGCTACATATTCAGAGTTGTAACTGCTACAGATTTCATTAGCCTTGCCATGTGCAGCTCGGCACACGCCAACAATAGCTACAGGAGTTCATTGTCCAATCCGACCGATTTCACAGCTCTCTGGCAGATTTCCCAGGAGGGCCAACTGCAAAGATCCATTAGGAAGAAACATGAAAACCTCTAAGAATATTTGAAATTCTGCTCCCAGAATGAAAGGATTCCTGATCAATGCTGCATCTGCAGGACAGAATGTCCACTGCGGTGTTAGCTCTTACTATACTCCTGGGAATCTACCACATTGCTACAGGTTTCTGTGGAGTGAGCAGCTACTCCGCATGCCCTCCCTCTCCCCGGTCAGATCAGACAGCTTCCACTCTCTATAAAAAACAAGTGATAGGAGCAAACCTCGGCAAGCACATCACTGTGTGTGAGATGCAAAATGGCTTAACATTTCCAAGAAATTTTATGATGCAAGTATGTAGGTACCAGCATGAGAGAGGAAGAGTTAGGAGGAATAGAATCACACAAGCGTTTTGGTTGGACGAGACCTTTCAGATCATCAAGTCCAACTGCTAGCCCAGCACTGCCAGGGCACCACTAAATCATGGCCCTCAGCACCACATCTCCACAGTTTGGAAACCCCTCCAGGGATGAGGACTCCACCACTGCCCAGGCCTGGGCCAGGGCTTGACAACCCTTCTGGGGAAGATATTGTTCCTAATATGAAACCTAAACCACTCCTGGTGCAACTTGAGGCCACTTCCTCTTGTCCTATCATTAGTTCCCTAGGAGAAGAGTCCAACCCCACCTGTCTCCATCCTCCTTTCAGGGAGTTGCTGAGAGTGAGGAGGTCTCCTGAGGAAAATATAGGGTAAGACACACCCCCCAAAGGACAGACAGATGATGGCGTTCCAGGACAGCCATTCATTAGATGATATTCACTAATGCAGGTGATACAAACTGATTATTAGAAAGCTACTCCACTGGTTAATTATCAATTCCTGCTACTTAGCTCCTGAATTTTGAGGATAAGGGGAGATCTGCACGTTCTAAGCAGAGCACATGCCTCCCGTAGTCCTGTTTTCTACAGTTACTCTGTAGTTAGCTACACGTTAGTTTCTGCGGCGAGTGCTGGAGAGCTGCGCAAGAGTGACAGCTCCTCCCAGTGCCAGAATTACCTTAGGTTTCAGTGAGGTTAACTGCTGACTTAAGAGTTGGAATTATCTTCCAGAAGTTTGCAGGTTTCTGCCACTGGTTTATCTGTGTGTCATCACCTGGTTCTGCAGCAGAAAAGATGCCTGAATTTTCAACACCTCCTGCCGTGCTCTGGACACGCAGCACACCTTGCCGTGCCCACGTACAGCAATGCAGCTACACCTACGCCTGGTAGGACTGCAGGTGCCATGTATGATCTCAGTAGATTCTTAGGTGTCTACTCATTTCTTCAATGCTTTTTTGACAAAAACCCCCAAAACGTTAGCAAAGGTGATCCCTCCTTTTCCAGAGTGCTTTGCAGCGAGGCGGTACCAGAGAGTGCAGCACAAGGCACAAGGCAGGTGGGCTGGAAGGGAGGAATCACTTGCTCTGAGAGCCACAAGCCAATGCTGTGGCAGGGCTGCCATCAGAGGGCTGGGCATGTCAGCCAGCTCTGCCCATTCCCAGTTCAACCCATGGGCAGCAGCCTTGCCCCCCAGCACAGAAATCCCCTGCCTCAAAGTGCCAAACCCAGGTGCTCAAATAGCATGACTCAGGCCTGGCTTCTTGCCTCTGAAACACAAGAAACTGGTTTACAGATAGAAGATTTCTTAAAATTATAACAGTGGAAGTTATTTGCTTTTTTTATTATTTTTTCTTTTAGCTTGCCCTGCGAGGCCTTTCAGGCTCAAGGTCTCTAGCTTTTCCCTGCAACCACAAGACCAGAAACGTACTATTTTAGCTGAAAGCGGAATTTCCCATCTCATCATTTCATACCCAGAACTGAAGTTTTGTGAAACTCCATCAGATATCTAGAGACTAGTGATAAAAATGCAAGAGCTGACAGTGATGACTACAATAAAATTTCTTTGAGGGTAAAACGCAGGACACCAGAGCCCTCTGCCCCTCAGAAGAAAAGGAGGGAAGGATTTAACTGCTAAGTAGGGCCTGAGCCCTGGGCAAAGGCATTGAGTGTGCACAACTTGAATTTCTCTCTGAGCTGCACAGCAGAAAGTGCACCCCAGCTGATCCTGTGAGAAGCACCTCAATCTGCAGCCACAAAGGAAAGATCTGGGGCTTCTTGGTCTTGGGGTTTCAGCTCAAGCTGACTGTGAACTGCATGGTCCTGCAGAGCTGATCCAGGTGTGACACTGGAGCACATTCCAGCACTATGACATTCTACCACCACACCACAGTGAAGCCTTTACAACCTGACAGAAGGTCTGCCAAATCCCTCTGAAGCCCCGCTCCCAAAGCCTTGGAAGTGGCTACACCAGGAGCATCAGGAAGACCAACCCAAGATGCTCAGGAAGGCAGCGTCCCCCTTCACACACCCAGTGCCTTTTGTGGCAGCGCAGAAGCCACACATGTTTTTAACTGCTCCTTCAACCCTCCTGACAGCAGGACATAGAGGTGGATCCCACCCCTGCTCTGCAAGGGGCCAGATGCAGCGTCTCACCCGTTACCTCCTGCACCACACCGACTGCTACCAGCACAGGTTTACGGGACCAGCTTGTCTGATACAGCACAGTGACATCCTTTGCTCTTACACCCATCCCCTGGAGGCACTTCTGCAGCTTCAATGAGTGAATCGAGTTAATTTATAAACAAGTATATTACTCAAATTACTTTGTTGATGTTTTTCATTTATCTGAAATGCGCCCGGCTACAATGGGAGCTGCCTACACAATTTTCCATTGAAAATTTCACATGAGTGACTATAAACGTAGCGACACCCACTCGCCGCTCATTTTAACTTGTGACAGAAACTGTCATGCCTGTATGAACACATTTGCACCGCAGATATGTCACACAGGTCTCCTTCCATGTGTCTGCAAATGCTCGCTAACGTTCTCTCCTTCTTCGGCAAAACAAATTAGAGAGATGCCTGGCTTCCTTGCCAGGAGACATGAATAAGACCCCCACGAAAGCTTACAGAAACCGGGGGTGTTTCACCCCTTTGAAGATCCAACCAGTAACACCAGCCAGCAGCAGTCAACTTGGAGCAGCCATTTTACAGCTAAGCACAGGCACTCACAGGGAGGAATGTACCTTTAAGCCTGGCTGATAAGGGGATGGTGTCAGAGCGCGGCTTTAGGGGCAGATTTGGAAAGGTCAGCTGGATGCTTTCCCTTGGAAGTCCTCCCTGCAGACTGCTTCTCTGGTAGATTCCATGTGCTAGCAAATTAAGACTATAATTAGTCCATCTGTAAAGTGCAAAATGTGAATTGGCGCTAAATTCCCCTTGAAATGGTTTCCAACACCTCGCCTTCTCTCAGGCTTCGTTCAGCAAAGCTTCAACTCGATTTTGTACGAGTGCTTGCTCACAGCCCCAGCACACACTCGGTGCCTCCCCGCATCAGGATCACCGACCGTCACCATTGACAAAGCCACAACGCCAGCAGCTCGCCCCAGCCTCCAGGCACTCGGCACACTCCCCCAGCGCTGCAGAAGGCTGAGAACAAGTTCAACATGCCCCTCAAGTTCAACATGCCCCTCAGCCACCTCTGCAGTCTCTTCTTTCTCTAATTCATTCATTTTTCACTTCTTCGTTCAGGGCCAGCTATGTGTGGGTGTGCCCTGCAGCACTGCCTGCTTGTCCTGCACGGACCCTCTGACTGGCCATCTCAACACAGGCCACATTGTAGGGGTCAGCACACGTATGAATGCACTTGGGCAAAAAACCAAGCCAGACCAACTCTTCTGCACCACCTTTCCCCAGAAAATGCCTGCCCTGGCCCTGCAGCCCACAAAACCAAGCGACTTGTTACTCCTCCTGACACAGCTTTGTAGGGAGCCTCTCTCCTGCTCCGTGGGGTGCATGGCAGGCAGATAAAACTGGCACAGAGAGCCAAATCCATCACCAGCATCGCTTGACCGAGGCCAGTGCAGCAAGGGTGAGATCGCCCCGGCTGTTCTATCTGACAAGGCAACACAGAAAACCATTAAAAGAAAATGAAATAATGCGGGTTTGTAACAGCGTAGCAGGCTCCACAGCCACAGGCTCCAGTTGCAATTAAAAACCCCACCCGTTCCAACTAAGAATGCAAATCATCATCAGCAGCATTGCTCTCAAGAAGGGAACGTTGACAAACGAAGGCGGTGTGCTAACAGGCAGTGCCAGTACTCTTCATTTAAGTATGTGAGAAACAAAGGTATGTACCATCCGGGACTGCCAGAACTCACTTTAAACAGCAATCAGAAAGAACTGGAAGGGTTTAAAAATACTTTTCTTACACAAAACAGACACAAGAAAACCTTTTGCTCCCCTTCTCCCAGCCAACCGAAGAAGGAATGAGAAAAGAAAAACCTCAGAGCTCACATAAAAGTTGTTTATACGGAGTTTTGAACTCGGGAACCAAACCCGTTCCTCCACTGGACATGTGGGTCCAGTGAATCACAGCCTGGAAATCCAAACGGATCTTCTGTAAAATCCCATGAGCCACGAACGTGCTTTCTCACCGCTGCGCTCACTTCTGTGAAAGCATCTTACCCATCTGCCACTGGAAATCCGCGGTGCAGAGACAAGTGACTCCCCGACACCAGTGAAATGGACAAAAGGATGACTAGCTACCTGCAGCTGGTTTCAATCGAAAAGCCGAGTAATTATTGCAGCCCTCTCCTGTGGCTCATATGGAGCGCAGCATGGAGCTGTAAAGCGTTATGCAAGTCTAATGTGCTGCCAGATCTCTTCGAGCAAGCAGCAGCCAAGTCGCTCCCTCCCACCATTGGCTCAGCTTCATTAACTTAATCAGGTATTCATTCATTCATTCACTCACTCATTCAAAAAAAAGAAAAAAAAAAAATTTCCACTAAACCTGGCAAATAGCCAGTGCCATGCATGCAAAGAGCACGCTCGCATCAGCCACCGGGGCTGGAAGAAAAAGGGTCACCTCTCACCCCCCTCGTGTTTGGAAAGGGACGTGAGTTATACATGCAGCCCAGGGGCACGCGCACCTTCGCCACGGCCTCCCCGAGAGCGCGGAGGGCTGGGGAGCTGCGGTGGGGGCAGATGCTGGCGCTGGAGACCGTGGAATTGAGAGCAGCTCTCTAAGTCAGTGCAGCCAGCAGGCACCAGAGTGGAGTACTCTGCCAGAGCAATGGACTAATTACTTTGATTATTTGTGGGGTGGGGATAAAAAAAAATAAATAAAGGAATTCTGGCAGGATTAACTCAAGTCATTTTGCTGCAAGGTTGCTACCTCTTTCTTTTGCACATAGCGCATTACATTGCACAGCTTAATCCAGACAGAAGGGAACAAAAAAAAAAAAAAAGGGGAGGGGGGGGAAGCATCACACAGTCAATGTTGAGAGCAACTGGTAACAGAAATCGCTGCTTGACCCGTGTCTCTAAACAGGAGACTTCCTACAGGCATGCAGCATTCCAGCATCAGAGAGTCCCTTCCCTTGCACAGCTCTTGCATTTGTTTTTCTTAGTCTTTACATGTAAGCTTGCAAAGAACGTTATGTCTTCCCTCTAGCTGTCATCAGAATGACTTTCACTGCAGTCTTTTTTCCAGCAAGCTACAAGAAAGCTGCTTTACAACTATTCCAAAAAGCAGGCCTTGAGAGTCAGCTCTGCGTGAAGAATGTCACGCAGAGAGCCAGGCTGGGCATTAGGGAAAGGGGAGAGGTGTTACATTTCCCACAGTGGAAGCTGAGCAGGGGCGTGAAAGCAGTCAGCGAGTCAGCACCTCTCCCCTTACCTCCTTCTGCCCTGTGCGGGATAAACACTGGGTGGCAGGTTACTCCCAGCAAGTCCATAAAAGTAGAATTAGAATCATAGAGTTGTCAGGGTTGGAAGGGACCTTAAAGATCCTCCAGTTCCAACCCCCCTGCCAATGGCAGGGACATCTCCCACCACAGTAGGTTGCTCAGAGCCCCATCCAGCCTGGTCTTAAAAACCTCCAGGGATGGGGCTTCCACCACCTCTCTGGGCAACCTGTTCCAGTGTCTCACCACCTCATAGGGAAGAAATTCTTCCTAAGTAACAGAAATAGAAAGCATTGAGACCATTTCAAAATCATGTTTATGGTTATATGATGAAAAGCTACACCCTGGTGCAAATCTTCAGCCACAAAACTGGCCGATGTGCCCCAAAAGCATCCACACTCCCCACCTTCCTCCAGTGATGCAAATCAGATCTCAGAACCCTCTGTGTTCTGTTATGGAAAGCACAAATCTTCCCTGTAGGAACTTCAACCTCCTCTTCCCTAGTGAGCCTCCAAGCTGCAAGTTCTCTTCAGACCTACAAAACCCTCAAACCCCAGATCTTCTATGGCCACTGCCACAAACCACGATACAAACAGCAAATCAGACAGAAACTTCTACAAAAATGTAAGGCCAGCATTTAGCTAGAGGCCCACAGCTCAGATGCACTTAGCAAAAGCATGGAAAACACCCCAAAATCAACAGCCATTACTCTGACCCTGACTCATCCTCTGACCCTACCACAGAAGCCTGTGGTTAACTCCTAGATCCTTCCTTGAATTTCTCTGTAGGTGAACATGCTGAAGAATACCTAAGCACCTAGTGGACAAGAAAACCCAAAGCTTCTGAGGAAGCGGCTGGTGACTCGTGTAAGGGCTACAAGCGAACACTGCACACTGTGGTTCCCCAGCGGGTGAACAGTGAAGTGCGGCTGCTACACAACGGCACGCGGGATTTGCTGACTAGGAAACAAAAACTACTCCAGATGCTTTTACTGCATTAAAGAATTAAAAAAGAGAAAGAGATGAAAAGGCGCCTGAAGGAGACACGTTTCTTAGTCCTTGGCCTTCTGCACTCCACAGCGTGTAGGACACCAGCCAAGCAGCCTCGAAGTACTCTACACTCACGTCAGCCTCCTTCACCAGAAGTTCAATCTCAAACTAAGGGCCTTTAAATTATCCAAGCACTTAAACACTGTGTCTCTTTGATTACATTTATCCACATCTCTCACCTCTCTCTAAATGGGGTCCAAAGCTTGGAGGTTCCTTCTTTTCACTTCACCTCACTTCTCTTGCATCCCTGATACAACTACTTCAATCAAGACACAATGTGAATCTTTCCTTCTCTGCCCATGCCCAGCTCCCCTCTCCCGCTGAACATCTGCTCAAGCTTTCTTCACTGCAGCTGTCTCCTTTCCTGGCATCAGGGCAACAAACCACCATGAGATTCCACCTTCTGAGCCTCTTCTCCATACATGGGAACACCCAGTGAGGTGCAATTTCTGACACCAGCAGTAGCTATGGGAGTTTTAAAGCAGGCTATCAGAAGCAAGATGTGAACATGAGGGAGCAGGAAAAGAAAACCAGCCCAGGAACACTACGAGTATTTTATCCCAAACAATCCAAACTTAAGCAAAGGTTCTAGTCTGGTCTAGATAAATAAAAGGGATGTGGTTTGAGCAATTCTGGTTCTTTATATGAATCATTTAACTTCTCCCTCTGAAAGAATCATTAGAAGAACATGGGGTTTCACGGTTCAAGGTAGGAGAATGAGAAGGCAATTTCAGCTCTGTGAAATGAGGCTTGCATGTCTAACCACACCACCAGCTCAGAGTTCACTTCTCACAAGTGTCAAGGATATTTTTCTTTCTGTATCTCTGCAAGCCCCAGTTCTGTCTGCTGTCATCACTCATGGGATTTACCTAATCCCTGAAATGGCAGGGAAAAAAATCATCTTTTTTTGCTCGAGAAACAGAATCATGTCTCGAGCACACACTGAAAAATTCAAATTGTACATATCATTTATTGTAGCTCCATTCACCCACCCGCTGTTGACAGTACAAATACAAATGATGCCCATAACAAAATGCTGAACTGCAGCCCAATGTATTAGTGGCATTTCTTAAGAGATTTCCACTCGCTTTTGTTGTTTCTCTGCTCACATTCCTTACACTTCAGCATATTCAAGCAGCTGCCTGTTTATACAAACACAGCCTGAAACAGAAATGTTGATTCCCTTCTTCATCAAAGCTGGTGCCTTTAGCTGTATCCACTGGTCTGAACTGGAAAGTGGGGCAGAGGCAATCAAGAGCTAGCGGTTCATTTACAGTCTCTCGCGATTCAGCTACAAAGGAACTTCATAACTTTCTAAGCACAGAAACGCACCTTTCCACAGTTTTATTTCTAAGACTACAGGACCGTGACGTTGACCTTTTAAATTCATTGTATGGCTTTGTACGCAGCAGGTACCACTTGCTGCACAGCTCCTTTCATACACAAAGACATGACTGTGCAGTTCCAGATTTTATTGGCACTCTTAGGACCCATGTCAGCGAATCCAGCTCATGCCTGTGCATCCTCTACCAGCAAAGCTCTCCAACCAGCTAGGGCAGCCTTTGCACAGCGCCCAGCCAAGCCGCGGTAGCCCTGTCGTAGCGACGGACACATCCTACTGCAGTTTGCCAATGTGCTTCAGCGGGTGCTACCTACAGGGCTTTGAAAAGCTCCCTCCAGACTGCGGCTAAGGCAAGACCTAGTGTGAAAGCTTGTTCTCTAACCAACCATACCTCGCTAATGACAGGGCTGCAGTTTCTGCGTCAGCTAAGGACCTTTCAGAAGCACTCTAACTAAATTAGGGGAAGGGAAAGAGATTCAGCTTGAGATCCCAAGTGCTCAAAACCTTTGCGTGTTCCTCTTCAAACCAGTGTTTAAGTGCTGTTCTCCCAGAGAAAATAGTTAAAAAAGGCTCAGATCCTCCCATTGCAAAGCAGAACCCAACAGAGAGACTTTCTTAGGAGAAGAAAGCTTCTGGGGGAGTCTCTTGCAAAAACTACCTCATCTCACCAAGACGTCTGCTCCAGCCAGGACAACCGCTCAGCCAAGTCTGCTCGCAAAGGTACCCTGTCTCTCATTTGTGAGCTTCAGAAGCTGTGTGATGGGCGTCACGCGTCCCACCGCCACACAGCTTCCCCCGCGGCCGTGGCAGCAGTACCCACCAGCACCATTCCTATGGCAAAAAGTAAAAAGGGGTTTTATTTACACTCGTTTAGCCCTGGACTGGGTGATTCTCCAGCATCTGATCTGTTCACCGCTCTCTCTATTGGCCTACTCTGATTTCTTCCTCTGAATGAATAGCGATTTTACATCTGCTCATCTAGTTTAGTTTCTTTTTCATATGCGGTTTTTGACTTGTCATCTCCTTATGGCAGATACAGAATATAATGCCATTCCTTCTGTCTTCTGTTCTCCTTGTGTTTATCAATGACTGCTACATTTTCTTAGAAATGGGAAATAACTACTGCAATAGGATAACACACAACCTCTTTTGTACAATGGACATGTCAGAAAAATACGGAGTAACCACGAGATTGTACAACCAGGGTGACTAAAACATCATCGGTCACAACTTACTCAACTCACGAGGAGGAAAAACTTGGACATTGCTCTGCTATAAGGCCAGTGAAACCAAAACTGAAACAAGGTACCCCATCACTGTTGCCCTTGGGCTAAAATGAAGTAAGAACTACTGGTTTCTAATAGGAGTATCGGGAATTTTTCAAGGAAAATTTACACTTGTTTAAAAACCTGAATCTGCTGGGAAGCAAAAATGTTCAACTACATTTATAACTGAGGCAAACTGCTGGAATGCCTTTGTAGATATTTTCCTAGCAATATTAATAAAAAAACCAAACCAAACCCCAAACAAACCATTTGTTGGGCCCAAAACAAAAGTTTGTTTTAAACATTTAATGAAGGTGCAATTAAAAAAAATTTGTAATTGCAAGAGCAATCTGGTTTGAAATGAAACTATCTTCCAGCTAGAACACAGAGCTATAGGCTTTGCTGTACCGTTTTGTAAAACATTTTTAGCTGTTGTTTGATTCTCATTGTGTCTCAGCTTTTCAAGTTTTCCTCCCATTGCAGCATAAGACATTTCTTTGAGATTTTGGAAATTCTCACAGGCAGAAATATCATTTCCTCCTAGGTCTGATTTCTAATTAGATTTAAATCTTTCCTAGACAGGGCAAGACCTACCCAAGCACTTTGAAACATGGCCAGGTTGACTACCCACGTGTATGAAAATTCACATCCTTGCTTTTTCCTGGCAAACACCATGACCTGCACTGAAAAAAGAGGCTTTCTTCTCCTGTGACAGCATCATTCAACTCACCCCCCAAGGGTCCAATTCTGCCTGCAAAATCTTCCCTTTCAGCTCAGATCGCTGCTGAAACAGCACAGTGTCTTTTCTGATGTACAGCCGGGTCAAGATGACAGCTACAGCACTGGTTTAATGAGAGGGAAAGGAAGAGAGGAAGGAGAACTGCTGGCCTGTCTGGTGAATTGGGGTTGAAGGGGCTGCAGCATCTCAGTAGAAGCCACAGTTGCTGTTTCCTCCCATTCAGAGGGGAAGGAGGGAGAGAGAAGACGTCTCCTACACATACATTGCTGGAGCTGCTGCTGAAAGTCGCCAGCAAGGCTAACAGAAGGGGCATCGCAGAATTTCTTGGCTGTCAAGGTGAGGCTACCTTGGCCTTTTGCCGTTTGGAGAAGTGGGCTAATGAGAAGACCTTCTGGTGGCCCAAACTGTGTTTCTCACATGGGCTGCATTGTTACAGCATTGGCAGTGAAATGCGGTACAATTTCAATTCGCTAACGGGCTGCTGGCAAGGACGGGAATATGCTCGTTACACCCATCCACTGGAAGTGTTGGAAGACTTTCAAAAAGAATAGATTTTAGCACCTGATTTTGACAGCTATGCTTTGTGATGCCACTCAGCAAAACTGTGCTGAAACCACTCCAGTGAGGAGCTACAAAGGTGGGGGTAACATAACCAGTGACTCAACTGTATCACCTCGGTCAAGACCTTGCCCAGGACCCCCACACTGAGGTCCATGAGAGCTCCTACTCAAAATGTATGACACGTGAGGGCTCAAGGGGAGCAAAGCACTCTGGAAACACTGTAAAGCCCCAGCACGGTCACACTGCACCAGCACAGAATGGTTCTTCCATGCAGTTGCACTACCTACATCCATCAAAACTCCATCCACGCCACAGAGAAACTACCAGCTGACAGAAAGCCAAGAAAAAACCACCTGTGTACCAGCTACTGCACAGACCTAATGCTCCAATTAGAGTAGGTGCCTCCTCACACAGCTTGCAGAAATATTTCCAGTGGAACATGCAGACAAATCAGCCCTGGGATCACCAGCAGCAGCTGCTGCCTTCTGCACGCAGAGTGTTGAGCAAATCAACAGAGAGGAGCTCCTGCTCACAGCAACATCTCAAAGATGTGGATGACAATCCTGGTTAATTAAAAGACACAGGATCAGACTAGAGGAAAATTGTCACTCAGCAGCTTAGTCTCAAAGTCAAGCTGGTCTGACAAGGAATAGCAGCTCGCCCAATTTTCAGTCTGTGGTCAAGTACTGTTTCTACAGTCCTGGTTTAAAATTATTTCCCTCCATATACTGTTCTTTTCTGAACTACTGTTTTAGCATTTTTCTTCTTTATTCTCCTCGTCTTACCATTTCTGTCACTCTTGCTTGCTTTTAAATGTTAAATTTCTGTCCTTGCTTCAGTATCAGTTAAAATGCCACTATCACTAATAGCATGAGACTGAGTCAGAACTGAGCCTGCGCACTCACTCATCTCTGACTCCAGGAAAAAAAAATTACTAAAAGCCAAAAAAAGTACTGTGGGTTACATCCCCTCTCACTGAGGCCCAGAAGAGCAGAACTGCACTAGGACAGTCTTTCATTAAAAATGTATAAGGCTGCTATGAAGTGTTTATTATGTCATTCTCTATAAAAAAGTTTTGCTCTATCCTGTCTGTTCCCAGTCTCCAGCTCTAAGCCTACGGAAAACACACTGAGAAGGTTGTCAGGCTCATATGGGCATTAAATTCATATCTTCAACATCTTAAGGTTGACTGGTTTTGCATCACTCCCATTCTAACCACATAAACCAGTGGTGAAAGAGCCTTCCTGGGAGGGCTTTCTTGTCCCCTCGCAAGGGGGGGTTATTCTCTTCACATTCGTTGCAGAGAACCCACACTCCATAGGCAGCTGAGTACAAACTTTCTGTAAAAACTCAAACTGCCTATCTCAAACAACATAAATATGCACATGAATTACTATTTGTTTTGACTTTAATGGTACTTAAGTATACTATTTAAAGAGAAGAGATGATGCTGGGCAACCTCTCCTTTTTCTTCATCTCATATCTGCAGGATGTGGCCTGGAAGGCACTGGATGCAGAGGAGCTAATATAACCAGGATGATACTGGTCAGAGAATAAAACTAATACAACACTTTTTGAGAGTTACTACCTAAATTCGTGCTCTTTTACTGCTAGAATCTGTTTATTGCAATGGGAACAAGATCAGGCCTTCCTCAGACCAGGAATTTATTAATAAGCCAAATCACAGCAGTAGCACAAAAGGATGTGTGTATGAAAACAGCCGTAAGAGCAAACCAGACTTTTAGAGGTTTCCCTTGTGGAACGATACGTCAAAGATTTCAGTAAGTGCAGGCCTAATTTTGGCTCCATAACACCAGGAAAATATCCAAGAACCACAAGTCCAAAATTATTTGCATGTGTTATTGTATTAGTTGCTTCCATGCTGATTCAAAAGGACAACGAGAGCCAGTCTCCAAAGGAAACCTGTGCCCTCCCTGTAGAGCAAGGCTCTCTCCTCCTAGAAGCTCCACCACCACCACAAGCAATGCTGCGCAACACCAAACCTCTACAGGCCATATATGGTCTTCCAAATACCCCTCACGTGAGGGTAACCGAGACCCTTTCAGTGCGATCAGAACTGGGATGGGCTGAAAGCAATTAAATGAGCACAAACAAATTCCCTCTGTGAGCACAGGCTATATTCGTGCAGTGGCAGCACCTGCAAACCAGAGAAGGCAAAGCCTGTCCTTTGGCATCAGCTAAAAAAAAAAGCCAGTGATGAACAACAGTCTTTAAAAATCACCATTTGGCAGTTACAGAAGATTATCTAATTACCATCATATTTAATATTATAAGGCTTTAATAATTCTCTGTAATCATCAAGCTGCTAGCACTAAAAGATAATGGGAAATAGGCTCTGATGTCTTACAGGAGAGATAATGGGAAGGAGAGGCTCTGCCCTCTGGGTCCTTGGTTTGGAGCCAGCTCAGGTTGGAAGTGAAAAGTCATTCCCGCTGGGCAGCCTCTCCGAAGGGAGCTGATGGTGTCAGGCTCGGTCCAGTTCCACATTCAGAGAATAAAAACCATCACCACAGCAATGGGACGAGCTGGAGATGGGAGTTCTCGAGAACACTTTATCTCTAGCTTTTTCTTAGCATGCAAACAGATCTTAGCCCGCAATGAGGATATTTACTCCAAAGCCAATCTCACCAACAGTGACTGTATGAAACCTGCACACACTTTGTATCAGTTTCAAACTAGAATGACTTGCCTAGGAATAACAGGGGTGGTTTTACTCCTGTGCAACCCCATTAATTGGTGTGGAGCAGCAAACCTGGAGGCCACCAGGACTGCCAGGCTTTAGTAACACTGCCTCTCAACATTATTATTGCTCTCATTCTTAGAACATCTGAGCAAGGCTCAGCTTCACGGTGCATCCTGCATCAGGCTGAACCGCAAAGATCTGCACTGGCAGGAAAGTTTATGGTGGGTCCCTGTTACCCAGTAGGTCACCTTAACTCCAGCTAAATGAAGAGTTAAACGCAGTTGGCATTAATGCAGGTGCAGGTCAATAAAAAGCTGAACAACTCTTTTTTTTTTTTTCTGAGGTTGGACACTGCAAAGTCTAAGCTAACACCACATCCCTGGGGACCGCCCCTCTCCCAGCAAAAGCTGCAGCACATTAAGAGGGCAGAGCAGTTTGCATTGTAGCTGCTGTGTCTGCTCGGTGGATTAATAGAGACTTTGTCCTCTGGGGCTGTCAGTCCTGAACCTTTCAGGAGAAATGAGATCTCCAAGGGGGGGTGGGGGGGAAAGAGAGAGAAAACCAGTACTGGAATTCAAGTAAGTGTCTCTCTGACTTTCAAATGAGACCTGAAGCATCTTAATTTACAATTTAATATTTTAGTAAGCACTTTATAGGAAGAGACTATGTAATGGGTTAATTTCCAAATGTCATTTATCTTTACTCACTGGGGATGACTTTCTGTAATTCACTTGAGGCTGCAACACTCATGGATTAATACATCATCCTCCAACTTGAGAAGATAAAAGCCTAACAAGCTCTAACCTGCTACACAGGCTATATTTAAGCAGTACAGGGTAATGATAAATATCTCCCATAAAATGTGTTCTCTTCGCACTTCCTGCAAAAACTGCTGAGAGAGCCAGCTGGCGAGATGGAGTCGATGGTCCTCGCTCACAGCCCCGCCATCCGCGCGCCGCGAAACTGGAGCGCTCCCTTCCCCAGCAGCCCCCTGCTCCCAGGCTGTCCCCCAGCCTTGGGAGGT